>JAQFYQ010003223.1:0-10866 GCA_034694885.1 Buchholzia appendiculata
GCCAAGGACCTGCCTTAGGGCAGAGCACTAATGATGATGATGATGATGATGATGCCATACGGAGTCAATGGGAATGAATGGGTTAAAGTAGACTCCAAGCTTTACACAAAAATTGATCGCCGTCATCATCAATATCATTCAGGTCTAATCTAATTTAAGTTAATTGTTAATTTGTATGTCTACATGCAATATACAAAACACAGATGTAAAATATGTGCAAATAAACCAACACAATACCACATTGTCCCGCACAGTCAGGTAATAGCATCGCTCGACAGTTAGTTTAACCTAAGCACAACTAACCAACCATCGGCAGTAAATAACAACTTTGAATAACTAACGAGTACACCAGAAACGCGCATCTAAGCATGTGAGAAGTTAAGAATCGAATGTGGCTCATTACCCACAATGCACTCCGAGAAACAAAGGCTACCAGTGTTAATTTGTCACCACTTAACAAAGCAGTACATTTCAAGCATACAAGTTGTTATAATGATTAGATGTTTCAGACAATGGCAGATTGAAGCAATACCTTATACCAGTTGAGTTTCAAATGCAATAGAAGTATTTAGCATCTCACGCTTCAACTACAGTATCACTACAGTATCAGCTTACGATTTTGTAGGTTTTACCTAACAACGCCTGGTGCGCTAGAAGTGCATCTTACATATATTACATAAATAGTGGAATATGAAGTCCTTACAGCCGTTTAATTGACCAATTAAACATCATCATCATCATCGTCATTATTATTATCAGCATCATCATTATTATCATCCCTGGGTAAAGTCTACTACTCTCATTAGCAAAATGTCTGTGGTTAGCAAAGCTATAGACTTTATGACCCCGAGGGCTCAGTGTTTAAGCATTGAACACGAGCGTAGCTTCTCTGTTCAGGTACAGAACTAGAGCCGCTTTTTATGTTCAAACATAGAACAAGAAGATGGCAATTCTGTTCAAGCATAAATCTATACGCTGGCTTCTCTGTTCAAGCATAGAACAAGAAGCCGGCTCCATTGTTCAAGCATAGATCTATAAGCTGGCTTCCCTGTTCAAGCATAGAACTATAAGCTTCCCTGTTCAAGCATAGAACTAGAAGCCGGCTCCACTGTTCAAGCATAGAACTACAAGCTGGCTTCTCTGTTTATGCATACAACAGTTAGTCGGTTAACTAGGCTATTCAAGAAAAAAAATCAGTTAAACTAGACAAGTCAGTCTCGTTAAATCAAGTCTTTCAGATAACATCAAATTCCTCAAGTACAGCAACTGTTGTCACTGTTGTTAAGAACTCTAGCCAGATTGATCATCATAAAGACTTTGATCATCAACTCCAACAGTTAATAACGATTTACTAAATTATACATGCTTTCAACTTATCATAAACTATTTTTACGTAACATTTCATTAAAATTCAACGACCCTAAGATTCAGAAGTTACAATAGACATACATCTTTGTGCCCCAGAATGTCAGTGATGGCAGTCATTGTACGCATGGCTCATGTAAAAGGAAATGCTACATGAGAGAAAGGGGTAGGGAGAGAGAGGGGAGAGAGAGAGACAGACAGACAGACAGAGAGAAAGAGAGATACAGAGGAAGAAAGAGAGAGTAGCTATTTGAGCAAGAGAAAACTTTATCGATCGCAACGAATAGGGAAACCAATTTAGACTAATCAATTAAAACGAGTCCGTCTAGTTCTATTGAACGATATACGATCCCATTAGAACAAACCGTCAAATAAGACTTGACTACTCCAAAACTGACTACCTCGACTCTTTCACTCGGTGTAATTTAATTGTAGAAAACTAGTCTCAGTGAAAGGCAATAATCGTATGTGAACACTAAGGAAGAAATGTGTTAGTTCACCAATAACCACTGCATTAAAAGACATAACAATTACCAAACAGCCTCAAATAAAAGGACGAAGATGAATTTATCATATATCTACCCTAAGACAATAGATCAATGTAATAACCAAGGACCATCACAGCCGTTTCAGAGACAGTGCGGCATAAACGAAAAAGGCACAAGACCGTTTACCTCCAACGAAGCAATGTCCTGATCTGAGCCAAACGGCACTGGCAGGACATTCCACTGCAAGTTAGAAGTATGCAAAAAGTACGGGAATACTGAAGAACAGTTGACATGACAATATTGACTTTAGAATGGAGTAAAAACAACTTTAGTTACCCAAACTATCCTCCAAAGAGCCTTCAGTTGCCCCGCAATATTGAATTGTTCATTTGAATTTCAATTTGAATAACTTGAAATATTGAATTATTCATTTGCAAAATTGCTAAACTTTACACTAACAAAAGAATAAAACACTGATTCCATTGATTCAACATTGAACTTTCGACACATTGCATTGTAGCCAAATGTTGTATTGTATTTTAACAACAATCTGCTTTTTTAACATCATAACAAATTCAAAGACAAATCTGAAAACATTCTCAAATTCATAACATAAGCACGTACAGCATCTAGTAGCAGTTAATCATACCTCTTCCCCAGGTGCTGAATGACCGAATCGCACCGTGTTGCGGGCCAAATGATGAAGCTACACACATCATACACCAGCAGTACTTATTTTACGTAGACAAAACTAAGGTACACATAAGAGAGAGGGAGGAAGGAAAGAAGGAGAGGTGGTAGGGGAGGGAGATACTGTAGATAGACACACAGACATTGAAGGAAAAAAAAACATGCAAATAAAACGTTTGTTTAATTGAATGATTGAAACTTAATTTAAATTGACAATTGATTAACAAATAAACACAATTCAAGAAAATTGGTTTAAATGTCACTAATTTATTTTCTCACAAATTGGAAATAAGAAAGTGTGCGAGGCACAGCTAAATGGACCACCTATGTTAGAGCAGGTTCAATGGAATGATTTCAAAGAGACAAAGATTTTGATCTGCGGTCTATACATCAATCTCATCATTCTTCATCTGTGAAGTAAACAGCGATGAATACCCTAAAAAATGAAAGAAAAGTCATCCAAGAGAAGTTCAAGAAAGATTCTGTTCACAGTTTTCAAGCCACTTCTTTATTTATTTGTCATGTACCTCCTTTTGACTGGGATGTCTTTAAATCTGTATTTGTCTTCAATTTGCTGCAATTTGTGGCGAATAGTCATTATGTCTGGGACTTGAACCTCACCAATTTGAACTGCAAGCTTGCTATCAGCATGGTTCGCTAACCATTGGCCAACGCACTAGGCCCGTGTCATGCCATACAGACGATAGACACACAAGACTTTTCTTACCGGGTTGGCATTGCTCTCATCAGCGATGGTGCAGTCAGCTTTCTTCTTTACGACGAGATACTCGAGCTGTTGTACAATGTCGTCGATGAGGGAACTTGAGCACGCCTCCGCCACTAACGTCATTCCTTGGTCCAGACGGAAATTGATATCAACGGCCGGCTGTTCGAGCAGAAGATCAGCCAGGCCCATGTGACCTTTCAGGAATGCAATAGCCAGGGGCGTCGACTGTATACAAATAATCAAAATACACAAATTCAGTTACAAGTGAATGAAAATGTTCAAAATTTTAGAAACAATACACACAGACTTCTGGAGAAAAATTACATAATATTCACCTGCAACATGTGTCAATTTGTGGCTACTGCAGATCACCCAGCGATTACATTATAAACTATTTATATAAACTTGCAAATCTTCATGAAACAAGATAACCATCAACAATATGCAAAGCAAAAACTTTCAAAACTCAAAACCTGGCTCTGAAGCAGAGCATTAACGAAGACTTGAACCGATTGTACAACAGAATGATTATATGACGAATGATTATTATTACACCGACACAAAATACAGACATACTGCAAACTATGACAAATATCACACCACAAAGAGTATGTTATTCGATAGTATCTCATTTAAACGGGTAATGGGGAGCAGTTTTACATAATTACAGCAGTTTTTAAAACCATTGCAAACTGGTCACCAAATGGCTGAAGAAAATTGAGCAGTTTTTAACAATGAACAACAGTTTTACCACGTCAAAGAGGAGCCAACTTGTCCTTAACTACGGGACACCAACGAGTCTAAGAAAAGTCCCCGCGGGGAAGTGATGGCATTAGCGTAACCCAGTGCTTACTTGAATTCCAATAAAGCCATCTATATCATCCGACCTTCCGTTTACAACATTGATATGAAATAAAATTTGCCAACATAATGTCGTAAATAATCAAAACCTTAACTGCTAAATGTTTCTGGCCTAACGAACCTTCCACTCATTAGCCAGACTGGCATTGGCCCCTGCATCCAGCAGTGCCTTTGTACAGAAATACCATCCGTAGCCGACGGCATAATGAAGTGCGGCATTTCCTGACGAGTCTGGTAGGTTGGGGTCGAGACCTTGACCAAGCATGTACGACACGACGTGGGCTCGACCATTCAACGCCGCGTGTATCAACGCTGTTTTCTTTAGTTTATCTACAAGTTGCACAAATAATAACTCAGGACTAACATGCAAATTCAATCAAACACACTCCACCATTATAAAATAATCTTATCTTATTATTTTAATAGAAAAATAAAGAAGTACAATAGTCTTCATCATCGTTGCCCATTTATTAGCTACAACTACTACTTGATTTAGCATACAATGTGTGCCGAGCACAGGCATAGCTTTCAACAATTGCATTTCCCGAGGGCTCATTATTGCTAGATTTGTACGACCGCACGACTACCAAGGCCAAACCGTACCGGAACTATGGCGACTTCATTTCCTCAGAAAGTTATTATGCCCTTTGATTCAGTTAACCCCACAACCATGAAAGAACCTAAAAGTAAATGCTAGAAATCCATACTCATGCTACAGCCCTATTCATGCTACAGCCCCACTCATGCTACAGCCCCACTCATGCTACAGCCCCACTCATGCTACAGCCCCACTCATGCTACAGCCCTATTCATGCTACAGCCCCACTCATGCTACAGCCTTATTCAGACTGCTAGCCCTTAATCGTTGTCTCTTACTAGGTGCACTTCAAAGAGCTATGCCGTGGCAGTATTCTCAATTTCCCCTCACCACAGCGGATAAACGCATATAACAAAATAACATCGTGAATTCATGTCTCCACATCTGCATCCAAAATCCATTCACGAAACTCTCAAAGTAAACAATCTTTTCTGTTTATATTCTTCCTGTTTGATTGCTCGTGTGTGCTGGCACATCAGCACACATAAACAATCAATCACAAATCAATAATACATCTACTTTTAGGAATCAACAGATAGAAGAAATGATGTCAATGTGCACAACCTCTACGTGCAAGACTTGCACCGTGCTGCACAAGCAAGCGCACGATGTCTAGATGTCCATTCCGAGCGGCGACCATCAGAGGCGTCACCTTGTCCTTAGTCGCACTGAGTTCACGATTCACATCCGCTTCGTACTGGATCAGGACTTCAACAACTTCCTGTACAACCGACAGACACAGGCTGTCCAATCACATCACAGACAGTAAACATGCTGTCCAATCATATCACAGATAGTAAACATGCTGTCCAATCACATCACAAACAGTAAACATGCCGTCCAATCACATCACAAACAGTAAACATGCTGTCCAATCACATCACAGACAGTAAACATGCTGTCCAATCACATCACAGATAGTAAACATGCTGTCCAATCACATCACAAACAGTAAACATGCTGCAAATCACAGATACAGATAGACAGTGAATATACTGTCCAGTCACAGATAGAGATCAACAGTTAACATACTGTCCAATCAAAACACAGATAGGCAGCAAACTGACAGTCCAAAATAAAAAAGGAAACGAAGAAAACAAAAATGTACTAAACAATGTGAAAGAGAAGAGAAAGAATCACAGTAATGACCTTGGTGAGGAGGAAGAAGTGGGAATGAAGAATACTATGTGAATGAATGTCATTAAAAGATTTACTTTCCTAATGCTAAGACAAAGCACAGATTAGACCGCAAATTGATACGCCACACTGTGTTATGTAAATAATAATTTCTAAAAGCAGATCTGAAGCGAGAGAGAGAGAGAGATGGAGAAGCTGGAAGAAAAGGACCTGCCAGAAGGAAGACTCGAGCAAGTTAATGATGATGATTATCACCTGTAAACAGTCACATAATGTTCTTAAGCTAAAAAGAATAGCTAGTTCACTCATTAACATAATAAACTAAAACTCAGTCACAATACTAGCGAATACAGTTGGCATTAATATAATATATTTTCTTAGGCACAAGGTTAGCTAGATCAGCATCACCATCAATATATGCTTCAGTCATGAGTCATTCTAGATCGAAGTCACACATTAACATAATCTATGTTCTAATTGCTACTTACAATATGTCCTCTCTCAATGGCTATGTGTATAGGGCAGTAACTACACATCTGGTTCTGAGGTTTGAGAATTGGCCGGTTGATGCCTCCAATGCCGTACTTGTCCATGACAGGACGTTCTTCAGCAACTTCGTCAGCCCCTTCGTCGTCATCTTCCTCATCATCGTCCTTTTTCTTTTTCCCACTCGTTTTCTTCTCCACATCTGCAGAATCTTGCTTGCTCGCTAAATGCAAAACAAGTAATTAATATAATTCGTATAATTTTCTAGCCAGGGAACGGAAACAGGTCACCAAACACAAAGCTATGTATCAGGCATATTACGAGTATCAGATTATTACGAGTATCAGATCAATATTACGAGTTGCTCAGAAATATGTCTCCTCAGCTGAAGGTTATTTAATGACCCTCGTAGATCAGCACTCTAGCCAAAGTATTCATCATTTAAACTCGTATAAGTTATCAATCAAATGACTATTAAATCAACATATCACTATGCATAATCTTACACTAGTATTTATTAACAATAAAATTAATAATTTTCATAAATAATTATAAGACTTAATAAGTCATCTGTAATTCATAAACCAGACCAATTTTCACACACACGACTGGCTTGAATGTGAAAAATATATATAAAAAGAACATAAACAGTTGAACAAAAAAACATGAATTTCAGTTATTATACTGCAGTTGTAGAGTTGTTCAGAGAGTAGATTCCACAAATGCAAACCTCAATGTAATCTGCAGATCAGAACTCTAGCCAAAAGAGTCATCACTCAACTCGACTGAAACTTCATCATGATAAACAATGTTACTTATTCCATGACGTTCAACAAACTATAATCATTGCTTTACACCAAGCAACGTTGTACATACACACACTCGTGTTAATAATCTAAGATCAACATCACTGTCCACTCGGCTAGTTCCTTTCCCCAGTAATATTCCTTCTCAATGCACTACAGACACGGGCTTGAAAGGTCAACTGTTCAATTTTGCAACTTATTGCCATCCTCAGGTCCTCCTCGGCTGTCATTCCAGATTTCTGATCCAACCTTTCAGTTGATGCACTTCTTTGCCCCACTGCTCTAATTCCTCCCTCTCTTTATGTCCAAACAATCTTAGTCGACAAAAACAAATGCACTGTTACACAAAGAAATACCAAAAAATAAGGACATACTGTATGATATAATGAATGTTGCAACACATGAGTTATAGAGTTGTTCAGAAAGCAGACTCCACAAATGCAAAACTCAATGAAGATCTTTGCATATCAGAACTCTAGCCAAAAGTGTCATCACTCAACTCTACACACAATTTTATTATGGTAAGCAAGGTTACTCGTCACATGATATTAAGAAACTAATAACGTAAGAATGCTCACACAATTCAGTCATGAATTGTTCAAGCCATCAATCCCAGTCTACCTGGGCGGGTCACTTCATCGGTAATCTTCCTTCTCAATCAATTACTATAACAATTCAAGGCATTGAAAGGTCCTCTACTCAGTCATCGCTTGTCCACAATAACTTAACAATAAAAAATACACTTCTGTGATGATGATGATAGTGCTCTGTTTGAAGACAGGTCCTGGCGATGGTTATTTGTCTTACGTAATACGTATTACTACGCATGAGTTCAACCACCGATCCATTAGGCCAGATGAGCAGCATTGAGCACGGGTGGGCGACCAAAGGTCCTTCCCGTACACATCTGTACTCCACTGCTTACAACCCTCCGTCTACATATTAAAACAATCGTTTCGACTCAAGTAAACATAATGTTACAAACAGAAAAACAAACGCAAGACCATGTTTCATGCGACTTGTCAGTTACAGAGTTGATCAGAAAGCAGATTCCACAAATGCAAAACTCAATGAAGACCTTTGCATATCAGAACTCTAGCCAAAAGTGTCATCATTCAACTCATGCACATCAATCCACAGATAAACTTCTTTATCCACAGATAAAAGTTTACACCAGCAAACATTTACAAATTTAAAACATTGGCGATGCAGTGTATACTGAATCACATTTTTACACAGAATTTGTGTATGTTACAACGTATTGTCACATACAGAGGTTGCTAATTGCGTATGCTATATCAAATATTTAAATGTTTGCTAAATAAATATCATTTGTTATAGAAATAAATGTTTGCTATATTTTCTATATATAAATATTTGCTATAGCCAATATCAGCTAAAGTTGCTACAGCAAATATCAGCAAATATTTACAAATAAGTCAAACAAAAATTACAATGATCATGAATTTAAGCACAATGAACAAATATGAATATTACCACGCATTTTAGTTACTACTGAAAAACCGCAGTTTTAGAGCTGATCAGAAAGCAGATTCCACAAATGCAAAACTCAATGAAGACTTTTGCCGATCAGAACTCTAGCCAAAAGTGTCATCACTCAACTCTAAACTAAAAATTTTATTACAGTGAATCGTGTTCCATGCTGATTGCTGTTTAACAAACCACAATCATAAGGGCTGGTCATTCCTGCATTAATATTCATCCCGCAGGGACCCGCACTCACTACGGTCCCGAGCGTTGAAAGGTTCAATGTTCAGTTTTTTCATGTCCGTATCAACTGCTATTGTAAGATTTTCCTCGTCAACCCTTCAATATATTTCATACAACTTTTCTGTTTGGCACTCACACTTTCCAGCTTATTCCATGACTCATTTTTATGTCACAGTATGTCATTCCTATCCGGTTTCGAACAAAGCAATATTATAAATAGAAATGAATAAAAAGAACAAATACAACTGCTGCGATACTTCAGTTATAGAGTTGTTCAGAAAGCAGATTCCACAAATGCAAAACTCAATTAAAGACCTTTGCATATCAGAACTCTAGCCAAAAGTGTCATCACTCAACTCCAATGAAAAACTCTATTACAGTTAATAACGTTCCATGTTGATTGCTGTTTAACAAACCATAATCATAAGGATTGGCCATTCCTGCATTAATTTTTCATTCCACATCCACTATGGTCCAGTGCGTTGAAAGGCTTAATGGTCAGTTTTCACATGTCCATATTAACTGCCGAAAGATTTCAATCGAAAGATTTTCTTCGTCAGCCCTTCAATATATTTCCCACAACATTTCTGTTACGCACTCCAAGCCTTCGGTTTATACACTTGAGCTTATTCCATGTTCATCTCTCTCCATGTCCTACCTAGAATACTGGCCTCGAACAAAGCAATATCATAAAGAGAAATATAAACAAGGACATAACTTGATACTTCAGTTGCAGAGTTGTTCAGAAAGCAAATTCCACAAAAGCAAAACTCAACGAATTGCATCTCAGAACTCTAGCCAAAAGTGTCATCACTCAACTCTATAGAAAAACTTTAATACGGTAAACAAGGTCAATCGTCACATGACATTAAGAAACAAATGTCGTAACAAAGCTCATACAAAGCAGTCATCATGAATCATTCAAGCCATCAATCCCAGTCTACAAGCATGGATCTATTCCTCAGTAATTTTCCTTCTCAATCCATTACTATGACAGTTGAGTTCTTCAAAAGTTCCACTATTCAGTCATTACATGTCCACAATAATGTCCATCTTCATATCTTCCTCGGCCTATCATTCTAGATTTTTCACCGAACATTTGTTATGCCCTTCTGCACTCTATTGCTTAAATCCCTCAGGATCTTATATGTAAAGAACAATCTTTTTTTAACTCAAACACAGCTGTTTTTAAGGAGGAGGTTTATGGGTTCAACCCCTCTCCAAAAAAAATAATTCTTAACATTTATGAGGTTTGGTAAAAATAAATTTAAAGAGATCATCAATTTTTTGGGAAGCTCAACCCCCTTCTCAAAATGAAAATGTTGAAAAAAGTCGTAAATTTCGGCAGACTCAAATTAAATCCTGGCTATAACCCTGAACTTAAATAAGCACAATATTACAATCAGAAATACAAACATAAAACCGTGCAAGTGTCATGCGACTTGTCAGCTATGGAGTTGATCAGAAAGTAGACTCCACAAATGCAAAACTCAATGAAGATCTTTGCATATCAGAACTCTAGCCAAAAGTGTCATCACTCAACTCACCTCACTGAACAGATAACCAAAGTCAAACATCAGCAGATATTTACTTATTTAACATAGTGGCGATGCAGTGTATGCCGAATCACATTTTTTACACAGATTTTTTGTATGTTATAACATACTGTGGCATACAGCGGTTGTTGGTTGTGTACTCAATAGCATACACAGAAAACATGGCAGTATGTTACAACATATTGTAGCATACAGCGGTTGTTGGTTGTGTACTCAATAGCATACACAGAAAACATGGCAGTGCCGCCTACGGTGTAACATCATGTTGGCACAAAATTGCATCCATGCTGGCACCAAATCAGACAACAAGAAACTTTTTATTTTGACAACCACATCAGTAATTTTTAGGGCTGCCCGTTAACGCGCGTTAACGCATGCGTTAACGCAAAAAAATTAACGTCGATTAAAAAAATTAACGCAT
>JAQFYQ010003224.1:0-10865 GCA_034694885.1 Buchholzia appendiculata
ATCATCATCAGCATCAGCATCATCATCATCATCGTCGTCGTCGTCGTCGTCGTCGTCATCGTCATCGTCATCGTCATCGTCATTATCATCATCATCATCATCATCATCAAGAAATAGCAGAAGCAAATTTCATAATTATCTTCATCATCGTCTTCGTCATTCCTGTCGTCGTTCACGTCTGTATCTCCACGTAGGCAGTATCCATGTTGAACAATGTCAGACATGTTCTCCAGTCAGGGTTCGACCAAACTCAATCAATTATAATGACACCGGGAAAGTCTGACAGAGTTAGAACTAACTGTTCAATAAATGTATTCATGAGCATTGTACTGTAGTTTAGATTTTAATGTAGCATGAATTTTACGGTCGAATTCTCTTCCTAACGAGGAATCTCATTGTTCTTCTTGTTGGGAACGTGAAGGGTTCTAAAGGGAGAGAGACACTGACCGGACTCGGCGGGACCATCACATTCAAGAATGAACAAACGCTCATTTATTTTGTTTGATTCTGTCCACTGCGTTCCACCAGAGTCCTAGGAATACTGCTGCATATAGATGAACGCAATTTTTTAAAATATTAACCATAACACCGGTATTTATTAATGATTTTCTTATATTAATTATAAGAGCAAATGTTGCTTAAACTGGAATCCTTATGTTTGCTTGTTATTTAAGAGCGTGACCGGGATATATGATGCAAAAGAAAAAGCGTGTCATCTCATTGGTGGAATCCAACAAGAGATCGCTGATCTGAAGCTGTTCAAGCAAAGTCTGGAGAAAAATACGAATCGGGTAAGAATTTGTATTTAATAGTGATCGTGCAGCAAGAAATTCCCACAAAACATACATATCTACAAGATACTGATATACACATCTAGGAGAGTTACAAACCTAAAAGATTTCCATACCTACAAGACATACATACCTACAAGACATACATACCTACAAGGCATACATACCTACAAGATGTACATACCTACAAGGAATATGTACTTAAAAAATACAATTATCAAAATAGAACGTAGAATAGGCTGAGGAGAGAAGTAATGAGAGCAACGATGATGACAGTGTGATGCAATAAAGGGCCGAGCTTTGGTGAAGTGATAGGGGGTAGGCAGGGTGGGGTTCGATCTCCCACTGGCGGATGGCATGACCCTGCCACCTCCTTTGAAAAATTCTCAGGTGGGTTAGCTTCACCAAATGTTTGACCGTCGCCACCGCTCGCTCGTCAGAGATTTTGAGCTGTCAACACCCCCCCCCCCGCTGGTCCGACACCCATCAATTTTTTACAAATCCGACACTGCGGGTAATGTGATGAAATTTTCTCACGAGGACAGCGGTCCGGATTAACATCAAACAAAGTTTGTTAAAACAAGCAGCAAAATCACTTGGCTTCGTTCTCGAGCCAGCAATAGACCGTTTTGAGATAATAATTTATAATGTTAATATCTAGCTGATTAAACGCCCGTGTGTGTCAGAAAATCGTCCTGTACATTGTAAAATACCTATGAATTTCACACAAACCTTTGAGATTTTCCCCAAAATAAAAATATTCGTCAAAAGGCTCAAACTATTTCAAGCAAATGCCTAGCAAACAATCAAATTAATATCAACACGGCGCATATCTTAATTTTGTAGAAAACTTGAAATATGTGCGAAATTCAATGCTATTTTGGGTTTTCTGGCACACAGGGGCGTTTAATCAGCTAGATATTTATACTATAGATTATTATCCCAAAATGGTCTATAGAAGGAGCGTATCTCGAAGGAGACAAAATACTAAATACAGAATATAGGCCTCGAGGCTCGTTCACTACCGTATCAACGCTTTAAACCGCGATCACATTCACTTCAATACATAGCATATCATTATATACAATCGCTCAGATGTATTCATATATTTTGAAATGATTAATAAATTGTTGATATGTATATTTCTAGAATAATGTATCCACTTAACCGCGAGTTATATATCGAACCCCTCATAATTCATTAAACATTTGCTGTGGTCTAAAATTATTTAGCACGCTATGCTATGATTATGTTGTGAAATAAGTAGATTGCAATAATTTGATGAATGATGTCCGATGGCATTGCAGTGATTGACTGCTGATGATCGACTCTGTATATCCGACTGGTCGAAGTGTCTGGGCAGGATCTTAAGTCATGGTGAAGCGAGCCGACGCCGCAGCCTCGCCAGCAGTGGTGCCACAGGTGGTGGTCAATCAACCACCTCCCCCTGCCACAGGTAGGTCCATTCGGTGCATTGCAACAGTAGGCGATTTCAGACATATTTTTCAGGAAATCATTGCTATCATAAAATCAAAATAAACACCAAATTGCAGTTATTGTCGCTATCATATTATCTTCGTTGTGTTCGTAACAATCATCATCTTCATCCTCAATATCATTGTTAGCATCAATATCATTTCCATCAACATCATAGTGATTTTCATTTGTCAGTATGTTCATTTCCTAATTGAATCCTTATCTTGATTGATACGTTTCTATTTAAAAACTTGTGCAATGCTAGCGGCATATTTCCAGCTTCCACGAGTAAGGGTGGTAACGCTCCATTGTTAGTTAATTTTTCCAATATTAGCCTTAGGTGACATTGTTATTGAAAAGCAAAGTCACATAGTTGAGTGGATTGTAGCATAGAAGTATTTTGTTTATTTACATCGTTCTGATTACTTGGCTTAGGATTTAATGTGCAGCACAGCGTTTCATGGCTCACAAATCAATTATCAAGCAATTACAATAACGAAGAAAATAAACCAGTCAACAATTACATTTGATCAGTTATTACTCATTGCTTGTTGGTTGGCAGAGGAATCGTCGGGGTCAAAGGTCGGCGTTGCTATCGTCATCATTGTCCTGCTCGCCATCGCTGGGATGTGAGTTTTGCACTGTAAATCAATGATCATTACAACAATTTCGTTTGATTTAATTGTGCATTAAAATAAATAACATTAACTTAAAATTACACAGGCAGAACCAAATACAATGCACCAAGATTTCACAAATGAGCGGTACGAGCTTTCACTTGTAAAACCACTTTATCAATGAAATTTTTCCAATATTGACACAATTCTACTAAATATTATTTGAAGCCATTGAATATAATTTAATCTCACAATGGTTTATAGCATTTTAGAGTTCAATTTTTACTGATGTGTCACTGTGCACTTCTTCACAATTGCCAAATGATTATAAGCAGCCATAATCTAGATACGTGCAATTACAAACAGCTAAAAATAATTTAGCTTGACTTAATGCTCCATCTAAGTTCAAGCTGTTTCATATCGTGTAATTTAATTTCACATTTTGTGCTAAAAAATGATTTATTTCAAATATTAATCCAGGGACTGTTGATTGTACGAGTGAACATCGACGCTTCGACTTGCATTGCTTTCCCTACTGCTTTTTCCGCTGATATATGTGGCGACACTGATGTATGTATGTATATATGTATGTATGTATGTATGTATGTATGTATGTATGTATGTATGTAACACTGCCTTTCACATGCCGTGCGTGCCAGTGACTTCCGTCACTGACATTCCGAGGCGTATGTTCCCAAGTTGAGCATCTCCCTTTGCCTATTTTGAACTATTTACCACTATCGTCTGTCATTTACACTATCGTCTGTCTTTTAAACCATCGTCTGTCCTCTACACAACCGTCTGTCATTTACATTATCTTCTGTCATTTCACTATCGTCTGTCATTTGCGCTAACGTCTGTTCTTTACACTATCGTCTGTCGAGGTAAAGTTTGTTGTCTGCCTTAGACATTTACGAGATCCGCAACGCTTGCCCTTGCTATATTTCTTTTTAATCGATGTCAGCTTATTATTGTTTGCGATATGATGTCGTGTGTGAATAAATGTGTGTGCACAACGCCACTGAACAGTTGGTAATTACACAAGTGTGTTGTGTAACTGTTCAGACTTGGATACTTCTTCTACCGATTCTTTCTCCAGAAGAAGCTGAGAGGC
Source organism: Buchholzia appendiculata (assembly GCA_034694885.1). NCBI lineage: Eukaryota > Metazoa > Annelida > Clitellata > Enchytraeida > Enchytraeidae > Buchholzia > Buchholzia appendiculata. Next base: position 3,999 of record JAQFYQ010003224.1, read on the forward strand.
GATGACAAGAACGCCCTGGTAGGTATCAATGCAGCACATTCAACACGGATTTCTAACCTTCGTTCAGGAAATATATTCGGAATGCATTGGCTAAAAATTAATACACTTTACTGACAGGAGTTCCTTCGGTACGCGATTATTGTTTGAACATAAAGATATGCACTATTTGAATAGAAAACTTTGTACGTGGTCATGACTGTCCACACCGGGAGTTACCGTGTGTTATCTAACTTTTATTATTCACTCTCTGTAGAAATCTGCTGTATTACGAATACGTTACAAAAGCCTATGTTTATAATACGATGACTTGGTTGATAACTGTGCGTATGTCCTTCTGAACGTTAGGTTGCCAAGCTAAAAGTTTCGAGTTTTACTTTGCTTTAGTCAGAGTTTATTTCTCAAAATGTATCCATGAAAGCAGGGTTTACTTAGGAGGGATTCTTGATTTGAGCTAAGTGCTGAAGGTCGCATATTTTTATATTTTTATGGGAGTAAGTAATTTTTTTAGAAAATTTAAAATTGCTTGTACGTCATCAAATTGTATCCTATGTCATATAGTGCTACCAAGTACACTGAGGTACGGTACTGTAGAAATGTGAGGTGTTCTTACATTTAATTTTACCACTAAGATTTTTCTGTGCATTTCTGTCGAATTGTAGTTGGGGCGTAAGTCTAAGAGTAAGATTTCAGTCAGTCCCAGCAGGGCTGCGAGCAATGTGGGAGGCAGCAAGGTGGGCAGTCAAATGGGAAGCAGAAGGGGGTCCAATGTCAGTATGATGGGTGGCTCGACCATGGGTGGTTCAACTATGGGTGGCTCGACCATGGCAACCAGTAACGTGGGCGGAGCCTCGACCGCAGGACCGTCGGTCAGCCAACTCACAACCAATAGAAACCGCTCGAACTCGAATAAGTCTCAGAACGCTATGACGTCACCACTCATCGCTGAGTCACCGGAAGCCAGCCAATCATCACGCACGCGTCACGCGGCGACGCATGCGCACGGCGACCACCGCAGACTGCCAAGGATCAATCAGAAGCGTCGAGTTTCGCGCTGCACATCACGTGATCGAGAATACCGTCCGCACAAGCGCCCCACGTCTTCTAGTAAGAGTCAGAGCATCCCATCATCCTACTCAGACTCACAGAGCGACGACATACCTTCCACACGTCAGGAGAACCAGACATCTAACTCAGTACCAGGAAGAGAAGGATCCAGAAGTCGGCTTGCATCGTCCGACTGGATTCCTCAGACCCTGCACGCACCTGACCGGGACTCTAAACAGTCCTGGAGCGAGCAGAAGCATGGTGGGGTAGATGGAGCTGACACCAAGTCGTGCGAGGAACATCACAGGCAACCACTTCTTCATCGTCAGCATTCAGAAGAGCAGTCTCGCTTGAAGGAAACTCGTATTGACATGTCACCTAAGTCAGTCGGACGATATTCCATAGAGAGAGTAGAACCTGGTCGGCAGTACGGTATCGTAGTGTCGAGACAGGACGTCAAGAGCACGAATCCATAGCAACTTGAATTGTATGGAGTTGTCAAACATAGACTGTTAACTGGGATGTATAACTCTTATCACCCTAACGATTTGTTAGATATTCCGAATAGGCTGCGTCTTATTTTATTGGCATATTTAATTGGAATCTAATTTGCAAAAATAAACATAATCCCCATTCGGGATGTCTGCACTTCTCTACACTCGTTCAATCTAGGTGCAACACGAAGCCATTTAAGTTAAAACAAAATGCAATGGTCTGATGATATTACAGGTGCATTTTGAAGTCGAATATTTTACTACTTCGTCTATTTGTATTTAAATAAAATATAATTTGATCTACTACATAACATTTTTCAGTTTAAGCTCAGCAAACTTATAAACGAAAACTGGTTTCAAGTAGATGCTCTCATTTGCAGCGTATATTAGTACGCAATCGCCGACAGTCATGCAATTTTATGTTTTATAATATACAATGTATATGTATTATTTACAATTATGTACAGCTTAAAATATTGCGCCAGATTGTATTGTTTTTTACTGAAACATTTTTTGTATAATGAACATTAAAACATGGAAGCACTCTTGTTCATGATACATTTGGTCACTCCTATACCATAGTATGGTAAAATACATATCAATGCGTCAAATGCATTGAATTTCGATTACATCTAGGTTATATCCCATGAACATTCACCTATGTGGCTTCCAACCAAGCACGATATATTGGTTTCACATATTTAATGCTTTCATCAATATCAAAATAAGAATCATTATTGTGGTAAAAGTCATCGATCCGGCGTGACACCGGTACCAGGACTGTAGGACTGTATCATTCAAGAACAGCTACAATCTAAAGTTTAAAGATGAATTCGTCAATATAGACTAGAAAGTCGTACTTGAAGTAATATATCTAGATATACAGGTTCTACTGTTAGAATATGCGACACTTAGTCATAGTACACTATAAAATCTATACGAGTGTTCAATTCGCTGGTACTGGACCACAGCACATGCGTGACATCAATAACCGGTTTAATTATCTGATAGGGTTTCGCTGTTCTATTCAGTTCCAACTCTCGGTGACTTCACGTTCAACGATAGCTTATTTGTGCTCTCGGTGACTTCACGTTAAACGATAGCTTATTTGTGCTTGAGGCGTGTGTGAAGGGTCAATCATTAGTTCAACCTCGTCATCCTCTACACCTACTCTGTGAGCCGACGTCGTGTCTAGGTACACTCTGTAGCGGACGAATCGCATTAACTTATAGCAACATCGATTCGAGTCAGCGCGTCTGATTGGTCGGTTCTGAAATGAAAGTAATTAAATAAATTAAATTAAATTAATATCACTTAGCTTAAGTTCCCCAACAAGCTTTTGGATTCTAAAAACTACAATTACAGTACAAAGATCTTCAAGATATCTGTCGACAACAAGCGACAAAACATGCCAACAATTGAACAACAAATGAACAACACACGAATAATACGTGACAACAAATGACAGTCTGTTGTCGGTCATAATCTCTAGTGGAAAAATTGCTCATGTCTCGAAGTGTTTCTAACGTTTACTTATGTTTCTGGAGTCGGAAAGTCCTCGGAGTGTAGAGTGTATTAGCTAGATCAGTTTCATTTTAGAAAAATATGCAGTTTTAGATATGTACTTTTCCATATGTATTATGTAGTATAATATACTACATAATACATATGGAATAGTACATATCTAAAACTGTATTATGTTATATATGACCAACATATCACAGAGACAAATTAATCATCAGATGAATAAAATAAATATATCAAATTATATATTTTAACTTGTTTTTTAGAGATATGAAATCAGCTGTAAGATCGATCACATTGTAATGGACCCGTCACAATGTCATATGTGTGCATGTGTGAGGCAACTTGAACAACCATTGCCACGTAGTGTCCTTGATGAATATTCGATTGATTAGAAACGGAGCCGTATAACGGAATATGGTTTGAGTATTGAACATGGTTTATGACATCTTGACACACTACAGCAAGCGTCTAATTTACTTGCCTAGTACCGCCACTATGCGGGACGAGAATTACCATACATTTACATCAATAACAACGGCAATAAGAGCATCGATAAAGACTAAGGGGAATACCGGTGTTAGCACCGGAATGTCTTACGTGACAAATTTGCATTTCTCAATAACATACAAACATAAACATTATACCATCGTAGAACCATATGGACTATAGGTATGGACCTTTTAGAAATAATCAAAAGTAGCCTGTTAGAAATAATATGTCCAGTTAAGATTCGCATAAATGCGTTTCTTTAAAAAGAGAACGTACAGTATAACAAACAAGTCTGGATTTCTGTCAAGTGTTACTTTACATCAATTGCTGTTAACTTCGCTTAATGTACACAGGTAATTCATATAAAAGATCATTGCGGAATACACGTGAGCAAAATAAAATAGCCTTCACCTGCAGCTGAACTCGAAAGAATGTAAAGAAGACGAACAAGCCGAGCAGAGTGATGCAGAATCTGTGGAACAGCAGAAACGCACTTGTCGCTTATTGTCACTTGTTATTATCTGTAACGCTGCTTACAGCATAATTATGGTAAACTCCATAATGAATTGAATCCATTGTTATCAATTAGTTTCCGATGTTTTTCTCGAATTCTAGCCGATTAGAACTTGGGTAGTCTTTTAAGTAGTACTGAAGTTAAACTACTGAATGCATTTCTTTTCAAAATGAAAAAAATATGTGGTTAACATTTCCGTTTAAAAATACTTCAGACTGTTCCACCCATCTAGTTTTTTTGCTTGTAATCTAACTAATCTAACTTTTGTGTTTTTAATGCAATAATGTAGTTGTCACTAAATTCCAACAATACTGATAGCTTGAAGAAGCTTTCAACGTTATAAGGCATAATTGAGCTTTGATGGAAAAGTTTGAACTGAAATCTAAGATACTCATTGATTTAGCTCCACTACAAATCATTGTAAAACTGTATGATGTGCATTTTTGTGCATTCAGTGAGACACTGGAAATCTGACTTACAATACGAGAAATGTTGTCGACAGAGGAAGACGTTTAGTTATCTTGTATTCTCTTGCACCAGCTGATGACAAAAAACACACAGTGCACATACAAATCTGCAGTCCAAGGAATGTGTTAACTCGAACTATGGTCACAAAGACAATTAATGTCATCTTTAGTTTATAGGATAAAAATTAGAGGAGAATAAACTAACACAATTTGATAACCTACGAGTGTCATTTCCTTCCACAAAGTGCAATTTATACGGGAATGCCTATTTGATTCATTAGCAATAACACGCTTTGTTGGATTTTTTTATGAACGGATTGGATCAATTTTCTAGTTGAATCAGCTAGTGATTCCAATTATCGGTGATCAACTCAAATACCGATCAGCAATTCTGTTCACACAGAAAGTAACTAAATAGCTCAGTGGCTCATGAAGTTAATAAACGAGCGACTTACGTTTACTCTGCTGCTGACACGTCACGGACCCTTCAGTCAATGTGACTGTGTCATTGTGACACGAGTGACACACATCTGACCCAGACTTATTCTGGTACATGTTCACTGGACAGCTCTGACATTCTGTCACTGACTCGTCCAAACCTCCTTCAGAAAAAGTTCCGGGAAGACATCCAACTATGTGATAGAAATTGAGCTAGCATGTTAAATTTTATAGTTTATCTTATTTCTTATTAAAGCTTATTTTAGTCTAAATTACTAAGATTGAACTCTTATCATGTCTACTCTATGCTATCCAATGATATCACCGCTTGATGTCATGCGTAATTGAAATCAATCAACTAACTTAATTGTGTTATCAATAACAGATGCTATACAACGGATAAAATGCTGAAATATTAGTTCAATTATGTTGAATAAAAAGGGTAATTATTTATTACATGCATGCAAATGTACACATGGTTGAAATATATACAAACATTGTAAATCAAACGTTTACTGTATTACAATGCCGCTTGGCTTTAGAATGGCTCATCAGAGGTTTCTGTCTCGTGACAAATCATTAGGTGGTATGCCACAGTATCCTAGGCATCCCAGTGCAGACTAAAACGTTCCATGTCGGCAATATATTGTCAGTTTATTCTAGATGAAAATGTGCAACTTTTCCATAGTATTTTTCTGTTGGGCGATGGTTGGTCTATGACAAGCATATTATGCAGTCAATGTGAAGCACTACTTTCGCATGTTTTCCCAGCAAAATTACGGAAGTGTGCACAGGTAATCAAATGCACAGCGATATATATGGTTACCTATGATGCTAAAATTACTTATAATAAGCATGACGATCGCCTCTATTGGTTGCTTTCAGTAATCATATTCAGAAAATAGTCCGTCAAAAGCTAATGCGGTTGTCATAATCTGGAGCTTCGCGAGGACAGAAGACTCGCGTAGAGCAAAATAGCAGAAGCTCACTTGTTTGATTTGACTTAGACTATGATCAGGACCACTACATTCCTGATGCAACAAATGTCAACTGTAAAATTAGTATCGTCAAGTTAAAATCAAAAACGTTGTTATATCTTTTTTGACACTATGAACATTCAAGCAGTTAACACATTCACATGCACAAACTAAAGTTAAGTTGCATTAATTCAAATATAATTTAAAAGCATCGCACCACAGAATATTTGTTCGTCTGCGCTTTTGTTGAAGACTGTGCCTGGAGGACAAACTGCGACAATCTCTCCCGAATTGACTGCGCTTTCGTCAAGCGTCATGTTAAATCTTTCACAAACAGCTTGGAACACTCCAGTAATTGTACCATTCTCCTAAGCAAACATTGCGCTTATAACTAATTTGTTTACGCTGCAAATTGTTACAAATGTGCTAGAGAAATCAATCAATCTTCTGAGCAGAGTAGGGTACAGTAACACTCTTGAATTTGATTGCACGCGGTATTTTTTCCCTGCTGCGAAAGATGAATTGAATGACAATTTGTAGTAATCAAGAAGGGAATCGAGAATTAGTGAAATCGTCCTTCTGATAACTTGTTTCCAGTATGCTGACCGTAAAATCTATTTAGATCCATGTCAATACTATTGCAAAAACATCTTTTCATCGTTTGATCTTTCTAGGTTTACATGTAGAGAAATATAACAATTCCGAGATACTCACACCATCTAGAGCTTGAATCGATTCGGCTAATCAAAACAGAGCTAAAGAAACAATAATTGTTTCTCTCTCTCCTAGATAATTATTATCTATATACATGTCGATATCTTAGAGGGTACTCTCTTTTCAACATATTTCACATTATTCATGCTCATTAATAACTGGGCGACTCCAGAGAGAGTAAGAGAGAGAAAGAGAGAGGGAGA
>JAQFYQ010003225.1:0-10864 GCA_034694885.1 Buchholzia appendiculata
GTGTTTAATTTATTTGTGTTATTTTGGTTGCTCTTTTTATTGTAATGCTACCATATCTATGGTGAAATAAATAAATATATATATATATATATAAAAAGTTACCCAGGCATCATCGTGCATGTGCATGAATGTAACTTATATATTGCAGCTACACCGTCGTGCTAGCACAACAAGCCCCGGACTTATAACGAGGAAACGACGAGGTATCAAGTCTGTCTGTACCAGTCACCAATATTGTTACTCACAGCTGGGATAAATAGTGCCAATAAAAAATCTCTAATTTTCATTAGGTGCAATATTTAAAACACCACGTTTTATGCTGTGCATAAATGCTTATAAATCTAACACAAAGTAAAAAAATCGATTGAAGAATGTAGTCCAAAAATTCAAGCAGTTTTAATGTTTATATAATAAAGATAATTACACTGTCATTGATTAATCTACAAATTTAGAAAGAAACTTTTATAACTATATAATAATAATATAAAGTGTGATATACTTTTGATACTGTCATACATGACATGACCGAAGTAACATCTCCACGGCTCTTGTCCATTCTGTAGTTGACAGTCACCGGGCAACAGTCCATGCCACAATCTAGTTACAACAATAAACAAACATCGATATAACTACATTATATACAACAATGGCAATATCAGGGTCAGCAATAATCTCACATTATCCCAAAATATTATAATTATGCTGATGATGAATGGAATTCCATTTTGCAATACCCGTGGTTAAGTCATATGTGAATGTCGTTATTGTAATTAAAACTAAGCAGAATGTGAATCCTCGACGTTTCAAATGCACCATTGAAAGAAGTAGCCTAACTCAAATACAGTAAAGATAAAAAAATTCAAAGCGAGTATTTCAACGGAAATTCATGGAAAGCGACTCCAATTAACTGAATTCATAAAAATTAAATCATTGTAAACAATACCAGAACTACAGCGATGTAATTAGAAAGATCACAATCAAGATCGGAGGGATAATACAGATGTTCTTGAACTCCAGTATGGTCGTCCATACATCGAATCAATTCGGGAATCTTTTGAGACGTCCAAATTAGACGCCTGCTTTAACACCTGTTTTTATACTATGAGGCAATAGCCTACTGTCTGAGACTCAATCTTCAAATTGAAAGCCAAAAACTAAAGCAGACCATTTACTAGTATGACCTTGTATAACAGCATATCGAATAGCGATTTTACACACTCAGTCCGTGACAATGGATACAATACACTTGCAGCATCATAAATTATATAACGGATCTTGCTATAAGACATACACAACCAAATGAGATAAAAACTACATCTACAATCTAAATACTAATTCTTTATACCAACTATTTTGTAATTTCTTCAGAACCACATAGTTAAGTTAGTAGTGAAGTTGTAATGCAGGCATGCCTACTGTATGCCTCGCTGAACACTTTCTGCCGGCGAGCACGTGTGTGAGTCAGTGCACTCCACGGGTCTGTACTGAGGATTGTCCAGGAACCAGCCTGAGTCAGAGATCCCTCGTACCTTGACCTCTGACCCTGGTGGAGAGAGACGGGCCAATAGGGATGAGATTCTGTCGACGTTGAGTAGGACCCCGGTTCCACCAGCACTGAAACCAGTTTACATTGACATCATCAATTATGTAGACACTTTAAGCTGTGTACAGTAATTTCAACCGTTTTTGTCTCAAAGCAATGTAAAGTAAAGTAATGTGTTTGGACGAAGGCATTTCTGGTGTCTCTCTCTCTGTCCATATCAATATTAAATATAATGCCATAATAAAATGCTAAAAAAGCACACAGCTGAATCAAATAATCTTTCCGTTAATATCGGCCTTATAGTCACAACACAATACCCTTCTGAAGCTAAAATTTGTCCAAGTTTTTTTAAACTATGTACTGAATTTGCTGTAAATGAGTAGAGCCGTCAAATATTTGACATTGCACGTAAGATTACCATTCATATTATGTGTCTGATCTTGTCTGTAATCAAGATGGTTTCAGATCCTTGTGATGAATTTTCTGACACATCCAGCTTATAATTCATAAAGTCAAAGGATCGATAGGCCATGGCATGCATTCATACTGGATATTGAAATTCATAGTCGAAATTTAATAGTAAATGAATAATTATTAAGATCAATGGCAGAATGAATAATTATCAAGATGTGGGAACTGCTCAGTTTTGGACCTGATTGTATTTTCTCTCATTTACTCTTCTGATCCAGTTATCTTATTGCAATGAAGAAATGCACAGAGGTATTAGACTATAAATTAAATACCCTTAAAAATAAGAATGAGTAATTCCGTTCACTATTTGTAACAGATAATCAGTAACCTTTTCTTGCTATAATGAGAAACATACAAACACACACACACACACCTTTGTCCACGAATTCTCTATTGTAATACGTTTTCAAAAGAGCCTTCGGCCCAACCTTTGTAAAAAATTGATATATTTTAAAAACTTCTATGATGATTTTGAATAACACTTGACAGCTGTGCATAAAACAGCGTACAACTGTGACCCAGCAAAAATTTTGAAGTAATAACTGCTTCTTTTGAGTTTATATCCAGAAAGAGGTCCAGTTGAAATAATTCTTTCTTATTTGGATGTCAGCATTCATCAAATCCGCTCCCCGGGCCCCAACACTCTATGTATTAAACACTTTCATTCTGGATTCAATGGGCTTGAGGAAGGAAGCTAATGAGCGTACATGAAGAAGATGAAGATACCTGCTTCCAGCGACATAGACCTTGGACGCCGAGCGAAGGCCATGAGAGCTTATTAGGTCACGTACCACCTCTTCAATGATGTACGCTCCGAGAAATGAAAACTCTTCTGTAATACAAACAAGTATCAAATACTGTACTGACACCTTTGCACTTGTACTTATGGCATTCGAGAAACTATCTAAGTATTGAACCAAACAACATTTTACATTCAAAGGCAGGAAGTAATTTCTAGAAGTAGAAACCCCGCAAAATCACACATACGATTATGTGAGATTGTGTGTGCGATTATGTGGTGGCACCTTAACTACACATGCTGCGTTAGAAGTGCACCTTACATACATACATACATACATACATACATACATACATACATACATACATACATACATACATACATACATAATTTAAACAATATCCATTAAATGCATAGTAGATAAGTTTTTTCAGTTTTGAATGTACCCAAAAAATATTCAAATTTTTCTAACAAGAGACGAAACTAATATTTAAAAATGAATGTCGTTGGCTTCTAGGCAATTGCCCCATATTTCTACCAAATTTGGTGCTGACCCCACTTTCAAGATCTCCCATATTCGACGCCGGTATCAAATTCTCTCGGACCCGCATCGACATTTCTGATGCCTGTTGATTAGGTACAACTAGATATGTTTTTATTTGTAAAATAAATATATTCAGGGCAGTGTTGTTTTGTAATCACAATATCAGTAATATTATTGAAAAATTGACACACCCGTTTTATTATGAATCCTTGTCTGCATTATGAATCTTGTACACTGTATCTCAAATAAATTCTAACACCGAACAAGTTATATTCATTCCATGATGAAAGAAAAATCATTGGGTATAATTTCGAACACAGGGCAAAGAAAATCGAAATCATATAATTTTCGGAGAAAATTAGCTTTATTTATGAGTGAATTTAGTTCATAAAACCGGTGTTCAGTAAAACATGTCAGTAAGTTATAATTTAATACCGCAATAATTAATTACTCACCTTGAGGACAAAGAACAGTCAAAAATAATAATTCCAGCGGATGACATCATCTACCTCAATGATCAATAGAATACCGTTACATAATACATATTACCATTAATCACACAAATGCTATGGATATAGAACCGCAACAAACTGGATACCATCCCATTGGGTGCAATTGGGTTACTATTATAATCAAACTCGACGGAATTATCAAACCATTGTTACCTTTGATATTCGATTTAAATGTTCCGCTCCAAGCGTCGCTGCTACAATATGGCACTGAGACAAGGTTTCCATCATGAATGAAGGGATTTTCCATTGGATCCCAGGACATTATACCATAACCTGTATGACAAGAAAAATATCCAAATCATACTAAATAAAAGTGACTATATTTGAATTAGTAAACATATGGACAATCAACGTACATAACGAACACACATCTATTTAAACAATTTGTCATCAATAGCCACAATATCTATTAGGTGGTTTCTGAACATTGACGATAAATAGATTAAATATTAAAATTCAATCCTCAGGATCTTTTTTAGCTTTGCAACCTTTCCAATGTTTATTCCCACAAAATGTATGAATTATATTCATTTAAGCCGCTCTTTAAAACCGGTGTTGTATGAAATTATATAATTTCACTTTTAATCATCACATTGTTATAACAGCAGTTGAACTCGGTCTTTTAATCCAGTCACACATAAATTACACCGCTCTTAATACTATATTGGTACTATTGTACATGATCCAGGTATCTGACCACTTTAAACTGGGTGTCAAAACTGGTCAATTCACGAACCTGGTCGTGATTAAGCACAAAATATATGAGCCTGCAATGTTAAATTCCATGACAAACATTGAACTGGGGGCAGGAATTTGATCTTGGCTCACAGAGTCGACTTCATGCCCAGTTGCATGGTAATCAAAAATGCAACATGTATGGTAGAAGAAAGGAATTGATGAGACCTTCACCTCGCTTAGATTGTGGCCAGTAGATGGAAGTCATCAGATTGGGAGTGTTCATCCAGCGACCTTGACAACTCTTCTTGTCGAAACAGAACCAGCCTCCTGATCACAGAAAACAAGTCACAGTAAAGGATAGATCATATTGGATCTTTTCGGACACCGGATTGCAATGTAAAACAGCGAATCAGAGTTGATTATACAATAGCACAACAACGAAATCAAAGTCGAGGATTATATTGTATAACAGATCCTCGTCACTGATTCGCTGAATAACAACAACGAATCAGATTAATATGATTGACCTATCGCAAATCACCTAGCAGTTGCAACACTTAATGAAATACATAAAGCTAAGCAAACAGGATGTCCAGGACGCTGTCTCACGTTGATACAAATTTTATACAACTTTTAGTAGGGCACCTAGGCTGATCAGAGGTTTGCAGACTCAAACTAACCGACTGAATACCAATTAAAGGTATCCCAGTCAAATGGCACACGACAAAAACAACAACAATTTTACCACCACTTTTTCACAATAGGCACCAGCAGGTCTGTTAATGATCACTTTACATATATATATTCTTTATTCATCAAAAAACCATTGACAGATCATGCAATGTAATAAATTCAAAAAACGCAAATAAGTTACTTACAATAAACAGTGGAACAGCACAACATATTCGCTTATCATAGCTATTCAAATAATTTACAATATAGTTGGAAATTGGAATAAGTAAAACGTTAAAACATTTTTGGTGCAACTTAACATAAAAAACGAGCGAGAGAAAACTAATTAATGATTGCCCCTACTACATTAAATAATGAAATCATACAAAATAAACTATAGAAAAATTGTAGAACAAAAGATAAATAATATAACTAGTTTATAACTAGTGAATAATACCCCATTCCATGTCACAATCGATCGAGCCCCCCCCCCTTCCCCAATAAATAAACTTCGTTGGTCAACTCCATCGAGCAAAACAGTTCACAGGTATTTGAGGCGAAGAACAGATTTTTCAGTGTCTGAACGGTGTGCGAGAACAAGTCTGGAGTGAAAGGTACAGAAATTGATAAAATGCAACGTCATATATCTATTTACCTTCGTCGAATGATGTCTATCATTCCCAAGTAAAATGACAGATCATTGTTTCTGTTTTTGTTAACTGAACTCAGGGTGGGATTTGTCGGGGGGTTGGGGGGGGGGGTACGACCCCCCTGACGGGTGTCCCGATCCCCTCCCCCACCTCGTGTGGGAAAAAACCAGGAGGTCGTTTTTATACAGAATAGAGGGGGGTCGGTCCAATTTTGGACCGTCCCTACCCCGCCCCCAATCGTCGAAATTTTTTGGACCGTTGCCACTCCCCCCCCCCGCTCGTCAGATCATTCGACCCCCCACCTCTTTTTGGACAAATCCCACAGTGGGACCCACACTGACTGAACTTTAACATCGGATATATAGAAGGACATCGCGATCAGCTCCCACTTACCTCTTCCAGCCTTAACGCTGCAACAGACTTTCATTCATAAATCACTATGGTTCACTGCTTGAATTCTAACTATGTCTTCTATTGTTTGATGCTCAGTTTATCACTAAGCATGAAACGTGTTAATTATTTGATATATTCAAACTGATGTCTTTGCACGGGGTGGTTCAAATGATCGAACCTCCCCACACACATTTCAAACTATGTTACACTTTGTAGCATTTCCCCGAGGGGTTTTCCTACACCAAAAATGGGATTTTCCCCAAGTTAATTCTCGACCCGTCCCCGTCAGTTCAATTCTTCACTAAATCCCCACGAGGGGGTTATAGTATCTTATATCTGGATATAAAGTTTTGACAACAAGTAAAAGTTTTTTGTGCAATTTTTGTTGTGCCGCGCTTCCTAAACTCCTACAAAAGTTGACATACCCTCAGATATTCTTACACCTCCCCCTCATTTCAACATTCCATAGGAAAAGTGTGCTACCTCCACCCACACATTTCAAAATTTGTTTTACTTTCTACCCTCCCCTGCCCCTCCTCACTAAAATTGCTCCCAAACCCCAATGTATCAGTTTTCGCAACAAATTAATGAGGAATCGTCATACATCAAGTTGTGCGTTGAATTGCTATAGGCAATAAATTTTTCAGATTAAATAGATTATTACATTTAATATTATTTGATTATTCCTACTCAACTGAACTGATACAAACTGCTTAAATATCAATATATAGATGTAAAAGTTTACTTACTATTATAAAGATAAAATTAATAAAGTGAACATTTCATTATTGGTTAGAGAGTTTACACATTTACGTCGCTACTACACAGGAAATATTCAATTAATTTTCCACGGTTTCGTTTTAAATTGCAAGTTAAAAGCCTTAATAATAATAAGGAAATATCCGACAGATTGCAAACTAGAACAGATTGCAGACTGAAACTATTTTGAACATTGTGCGGCATATGTTTAGGACAACAAATGCACATGACATTGTTATCTTGTCAACTTTATTCAAAAATGAATTGTTTGATGAAAAGTTGCCAGCTTGAAACTCTGTCTATTTAATACCTTCACGCTACACGATATGATACTTCAGGCCGCTTCATCTTATTTATTTATTTATTTATTTATTTATTTGCCCTGATACCGCTACATCATTTATATTTACTTATTTCTTTACCGTGTGCGTCTTTTGCCTGGGAGAACTTTTTATCAGTATTCAGTTGGCAAATTTTGAGTCCATGCACACCTCTGATCAGCCTATGTGTACACTGACAATTGCCAAGTAGGCAAGGCTCAAATGTTCAGGGATTGAGTGCGATTTTGTATCTAAAACAGTCGCTCTGTCTGGGAGGCGAACCTCTACCAGTTTCTACTGCGAACTGTTAGAACTGTTAGGCATAGAACATATAATATTATGTTCATTGAAAAATGTAACAAACACTTTCAGAGTTTGTAGATAAAAGTTTGTTATTCATATATATTTGATCTACAATCCAATATAACTAATAAGAGTTACAATGACTTTTTGTACTGGATTAAAAATAATAGACAATTATAACGCTGTGCTGATGTGTTCTCAGCTAGGAATATCCTTGTCAGGCCCATATTCATAATTTCTTTTAGGGATTTATCAATCAAGCCTTCTGACAAGAGGCGCGACAACTGAAAAATGCAATCAATACAAGATAAATTTACATTTCGGTGATGGGTTTGGCCAGCGATTTTTTCTGAAGAGAGAGGCGGGGATTGTAACGACTAAACAATTCAGGGATTGAAGAAAACAATTAATATGGGGCGGGGGAGGGAGGGGGAGGAGAGTAAGGAAGGACGTGGACAGAAAACTGCACGAACTAGAAGGCAACTTTCATTACTGATAAAACATAAAGATGGGTTTGACCATTGATAATTTTTATGAAGAGCCGGAAGGGATGGCGATAAGGAAATGTGCATTAAATTTCCACAAAATATATTTCGTTTGGCCAGATTCCCTCCTCCTCTCCCATTTATTGCTGCTCTGATTAGTGATGTTGTCATCACATCAATTGCAAAGGACAAATTTATACATTTGGAATTAAATTGAATCTCAATAAACAAATGCATACTGCCAAATTTAATTTTCGAAGTTTTATAAATCCGTGTACCAGAAAAGAAAAAATACCCTGACATTTCATGAATTTTGAGAGATTTTACTGGAATGTAGAACTCTCCCCCATCACACTTCAAATGTAAAACTGCTTCGTTAATTGTACCTGAGTCCAGGATTTAAAGTTTCAAACAATAAAAGGACGATACAGACCTTCTAGAAATATGATCCAGCGCGTACTTGCCACCTGCGACTTCCGTAGGTAGTAGCTACAATAACACCAGTAGAACTTATATTTAGCTAGTTAAAATGTTTGCATCGTAAATATACTACACTCGGTAAACCTTTAGGACCATTATGTTATATCACAATGTACATCATAGTAGTTTCATAGATCGATTTTGCTACAGAAACATTTATTCGTCTTGAATAAATATTAGGCCTATTATGCAAATGCGATTTTATTAAATTTCATTTTAAATTTCTCCCTTCCTATCATAGAATTGTCACAATAGGATACACAGTGAAGTAAGCATTTAGTTGTTAATTGAGCCGCGTTTTTACTAGAAATCGTCACTGGCTGCGTTCAACGATCAGTCATTGGAAAGTTATAATGTATTCCAAAACCAAAGATAAATAAAAATCTACTACATGTTAAGGGTTAGAGCTACGGTGAGTGCTCGGATTTGTGATATAAGTGTATTACAAGTACGAAATGAAATGCGCTATCTGATTGGTTAATAGAATATTGTAATTTACAGGGCCGTAGCCGGGATTTCATTTGGGGGTCAAAATATCTTCACGACCTTTTTTCAAAATTTTTATTTCGGGGGTTTTTGGCCTCTTTTTTAAAACTTTCTTCAGAAAACATCATAAATTTAAAGATTTTTTTATTAAATACGGCACTGGTAATTTATAAATGTAATTTGTAATGTATAAACTGATATTACACGTCATGTAATAATTGTTATTGCAGCTTGTTACGTGCAATGCATCCATTGTATGAATCATAGGGTCTGTTTGGTAGGACGATTTCGTACGCCTTAATTAAAGCGTTTGATCTCACATAATAATTATCTTACATGTATTTGATGCATCGGTTTGAAGTGAAGCCTAGGCTTCAGAAACTTGCCCACCCCCCTCACCTCTCAAGGGGTGATTGGAAAACGACAAAAATAAAAAAAATAAAAAAATATTTGAGGCATCAGCTTCTTACACTCTAAATCTGCCAGTAACGACAAGAACGACGTTACAATATGTTTACATCTTAAATTAAGACATTTATTCAAGTGTTCTGAAGAAAATAACAATGCAGCCAATGGTTGCAATTAATAATATTACTGTCGATGATAATAAATAACAATATTTTGTTGTGATCATATTGCATCAGCAATACTTAAAACAACTATGCGAGTGGTCAGGCCTCCAGGTTGCACCGTAGGCTGTGTAATTTTATAAGTACTGTCACGTAGTCAGATATGCAGTCAAATATGTACACGAGACTGGTCGTTATATAGGCGTGAAATCTATAGTACTCGTGCAATTCAAATAGACAAGTATAAACTGATTTATTACTTCGAGACTATGGCGTCCAACGCACAATCATATTCATGAATTCGAATTGTAGGTACGACATTCAACACACCAGTATAATTGCGTCAGGTCCAACATAAATACGATCAGCGGTTCAGCATTTCTTGGAAGCTACATCGACAGCAATTGAAATTGATCAGAGTTGGAGCGGATAATGATTATTGAATTCCTTCGAATTCCTTCCCGACGCGAACAACACAAGAGCCTGCCCCACTGTACTACAGCAACAACACGTCGGGGTTAGCCGCCGTGCTGAAATCAAAGCCTTTGATCATGCCGCCGTCGCCTACCAATCGACGTGAAATCTTTCGCCGTCGGCGCGGCATCCCTTTGATCTCGGCGCGAGCGTAATTAGCTCAACATCATTGCAGTACAATCGCAGCTCGTTAGCTGCTGTGATCACAATCGTGGCTCGCGTTTCGCTTTCAGCTCCGAATGGACCAATCACGGCCGGACAGATTGTCGACCAGTGCTGGGTGATACGACTAGCCACGCGAACCGATACCACGATATCGGTCAGAGTATCAAATAACAGAACATGGAGGAATGTAAATATTTCGGCTTTATCTTACACATTGTTTAGCAAAGCATTGAATGCCTTACGCAGCGAACTGGATTTTGTTCTCGGCGTAATCGTTCTGTTTTCCGGCACGCAGAGGCGCCACTAATCTATCTCCAGCATCAGTCGAGCACTACGGTGGGTAGGTAGTGCAAAGTACAGTGCAGTACAGTGAACACCGTACAGTGTTCATTGTATTGCTGCAAAGCCTAATAACTTATATTTCAGTACAGATTTTGTTGAATGGGGTAAGGGATAACTGTTCAAATTGTAATACATTAAAAGGCAAATCTATGTCAAGGTACGAATCGGACATTTGGTGCAGGGGGTCGAGTATAGGAAAATGTTAGTTTGGGAGTGGACAACTTGAATTTGTATGCAAAATCGCAGAACTCCGACGGATCGACCCTCTCGACCCCCCCC
>JAQFYQ010003226.1:0-10864 GCA_034694885.1 Buchholzia appendiculata
CTACAAAATATATACTATTGGCTTAACGTAGGCTGTATACACCTAGAGTTTGGTTATTATTATTTGAAATTCCATATTCGTATTGTTATCTGGAATGCTCGTTACAGTTTTAATAATGTTTAAAATGACCGGCTGAGAAGCAGAATTTGAATCCGGGATATTTAGAATCTTTGACAAAGCACGTTACAATTTCAGCACAAAGCAGCTTTAGAAAACCAAATAACACATGATGGAAATAATATCGACAAAATAACAATCGCAGCAAACTAAACCTACCAGATAGCTTATTTATTAGTCACACATGTTCGATTCATTTAGCTGAAGAAAATAAAACAAATTCAAAAAATGATTGATAGTATGTATGTACGTAATATGCACTTTTAACGCGCCATGCGTTGTTAAAATAAAAAAGCACAAAATCGTTGGTGCGGGAAATAGAGCTGTTCAGATACAAATTAATCCAGGCACGCGCACACACGCTATAGTACAGACACACTAGTACTGTACACAACCCGACACGCCCATATATTTCTGACAGGCCAACTGTAGCATTCAATCATGGTGATATACAGTGGCGTCGGAACGTTTTTGTGAGTGGGGGGGACAAATCCCTAAATTTTTTGACGAGCGGGAGGGGGAGTAGCGGCGGCGGTCAAATTTTTTTGACGAGCGGGGGGTAGCGACGGTCAAAAACAATTTTTTTGGGGGGACAAATACATAGGTGGCGACAGTTCTCACATTTTGGACGATCAAAACCATCAAAAAATCTAAACGACAATACCGAAATCATACAAACTTTCCATCAAAATTCGAAAATTTCTCACAAAAAAATCACCTATTTAACATTTTTGACTAATACCTCATTTTGTGGGGTGGGCATATACATAGGTTGCCCCCCACGTTTCTTACGGGGGGGGGAACAATGTCCCCCTTCCCCCCCCCCAGGGCGTCGATCCATGTCCAACATTGGTGAGGCCCACATTTAAAAATCCCATTTATTGGTGAGGCTCCTTGTATTGATGGGCCTCACGTGGTAAATATTGGTGAGGCCCACCACCCTTTCTACTTACTTATTGGCACCTTATGCAGAAGCATTTTTAACTGGTGTGTCATGAAACATAATATTAGCCTATATGATTTATTGGTTCATGATTCATAGAATTGGACTCGTTAAAGTTATGTTAGAACCTTAACTTCTGCACTACATTTACTCCGACTACCTGATCTCATTATAATAAACGGAATGAAAGACGTTAACAATTATAGTAATAATTCAAATTTAAGTTTTACTAAACGTATCAACCCACAGCACGACTATAGGGGAGTAGATATGTTATTTCGATTTGGAGGACGAGTACGTAGAATAATTGAGGGATATATACCATCACGTCCCCCAAGCAAAACATTGGGGACAGCCTAGGAGTCAACATTTTCTCACATCCCCAGGGCCGCATTTAAAGAAGGTTCACGGGTTAACCCATGCCCTCGAACGAAATTGTATTTTCAAATTTTGAAATGCTTGGAAAGTGAGATACATGTTGTAGTATTTAAGCACATCTGAGACAATTAAGCAATTTATCGATTAGGTCATTAGACATTATGGAAATTTGGACGCGACCCTCTAAACTGAACATTATCTGAAAATTGATTGCGAGAGAAGCGAGCAGAATATTATGTCCACAAACCTGCTTCCGGTTAGAGTTATGATTTGGTGCGAGTGAAATGAGACACATCTTTAAAACGCCGTAATATAAATTAAGGTTCTATGGTAAGATATAAAGGAAGGTGAAGACGCTTAAACATGGAGGCTATAGGAATAGCAATTCAATGCGTGATGATTTGTCAGGGTTGGCAGTTCCTGCAGCCGTCACACGACCAGTGACCACGTGTGTCAGTAAATGTCAAGTTATAAATTTTGGTATACGTGAATGAGCATTTTTAGGTTTATCACGTAAAGTTAGTTCGAGACTCTAAGCAAAAGGGTTTGAAAATGTAGACCTACTGCGAGCGAAGCGAGCAGAAAATTTTACACATCTCCACTGTAATGGCTACAAAGTATAGGCCTACTTTTACGATGTGAAGTAAGAATGGACTGGAATGATAATTGATTATTGAGGGGGACGGATTGATGAGACAGATTGGTGAGGCCCAAAGCGATTTATTGGTGAGGCCCATCCAATTATAGGGCCTCAAGGGTAAAATATTGGTGAGGCCCGGGCCTCTCGGGCTACAATGGAGCGACGCGCATGTTTATCACCTCATTTATCACCACATTCACAGGAAACGATAATTTACATAATTAATTAATTTTCACGATAATTTGCATGATAATTAATTAAATTAATAATTAATTACATGTAATTTACATGTAAATTATCAAGAAATGCATTCCCGGAGAGCATGGTGATGAATGTGGTGACAGCTTGATGAACTTCATATGATGGCTTTTTATATTCTCTTACATTTCAAATTTTTTTATTCTGGGGTGTATAGACTATGATAATATTTGAAAGGGAATTGGAATAATTTGCATTGTACTTTGCAAGTGATGTAATTACTAGTCTCTGTTTGATGAATTTCTGTCAATATGTTTATAATTAATTTTTATTTGCACTCTGCAGGTGATGGCCTACGGTGTCTGATTGAGGTATGCATGTGGTTTGTAACCAGCATTGTTTCAGACCAGCGTTAAGGTCATTGCTTTGAGATCATGATGAAGATAGAACGTAATTCATAATGATGACTCTGCTCTTTTAAGGATAAACTTCAGTTTAAGTTTAATTATTTTTGGAATGCATGCAAAATATCCAAAGACATGACACATTTGAAATTTCCACTATTAGTATAACCTGGAATTCATGCATTTATGTTCGTTGAATTGATAGAAGCCATGCCTTGTCTTTGACTGTAATAGCCTGAGAGATAATGGCCGGAGAGCAGACTACATGTGAGGGGCAGAATTGTAGGAAACGTCGTAAGGTGAGGGAGTTGTACCAAGATGCTGTGCGACGTATTGGAGAAAAGTACAGACGAACTTCAGAGGAATGCTCTGACTATCATGGTTGCTCTGGAACTCCGCTGCAGAAGACGTGTGAGGAGGTGAGGAGACGATCAAATCATTCGCATCGTCAGCGAGACACGGCAAACGTTTGTGACATCACCACTCAGTTGTCCGAACAGAACCAGTCCAATCCACTAAACTCATTTGACACCGCTGCTGTGGATTATATTAAGTGTGAAACAGTTGAAAGTGAAAAGCCTAGTCATGCTTTATATTCAGATATCAAGACTTTTACCAGGCAATCAAGGCGAACATTTGTGAAGCACAAAACATTAGAACAGTCTGATATTAATTGTAGTTCAGGCTGTTTAGTTGTACTAGGGGACTGTTTGGATAAATCGAGCAGTCATGCTGTGCACTTGAAGAAGGTTAAACAAGAAGAGTGGCAAAACGATGGCGATCAATTCTCTTCGGTGGAAAACGTTGGCCGAACAAACAGGCATTTAAAAATTCCGTCAGCTGTTGCAGTCGACGGAACAGTGCGTCTAAATAATGATAATAAAAAACGGAAGAGAAATGTTCGTGTGAAGCTGCATGCAGACAGGAGACGTGATCACTGTGATTCTCTCGATGTGAAGTCTCTACGAACTGCGAACAACTCTGCACAGCCTACTGGACAGCGAAGTAGTGCGACGAGTAAGAGGAAGAGAAGGAAAGAGAGTTCAACGAGTCGAAGAGCTGATGGTGAGAGCGGTAAAGACTGGGATAAGCGTTATGTGTGCTGGCAGTGTGAAGGAAGGTTCTGTGAGGCAGGAACTCTCAAGGTTCACATGATGACTCACGACGGCATGAAGCTATTCTCCTGTGGGGAATGTCTCAAACAGTTCACAGCTCTGTCAACGCTTAGAACTCACATGAGGCTGCATTCAGGTAAGAGCATCAGTGCTTTTCAATGTGACCATGTTCACGGTGTCGTCTCTATTGCGTCTTGTGACATGTCGGCTGTCATACAGCATGTGTTCATAATTTAGGACAGTTCAACATATAATGATTAAAGCTGCAAACTCGGATAGTTTGCAGCTCTTTAATCATCATTGTTTTCCTGCTGCGTTGACTGACTGAATGAGCTTTTTTGCCAGCGCCTATACTCTCAGGCTTTTAATATCCTATTGGTTATTATCCGTATGGAACTCTTTATCAGAAGAAGTCAGAAAAACCGAACAATTAACTGCGTTTAAGAGAGAACTTACAACCAGTCTGTTTACCTCAGCGTACTGTATGTAGCGAGATTGCTATCTCCAGCACTTACGATTTTGTAGGTTTCACCTAACAACGCATGGTGCGTTAGAAGTGCATCTTACATACATTACATGCATACTATTGTATGATTTTAGATGTTACTTGATTTGTGACTCTGGTTAGATAATTGCTGCTATGATTACTATTATTATTAGATTAATTAGATTATTATTATTAAGATTAATTTGTATTATTCTGCTATATTATTAAACCAGTTACTAAGCTGTCTTGCCTCAGCAATGAGCTCGCTCTAACATGCCATTGCACAAAGGGTTCTTTTTTCTCTAAAATGCTACGGTTATATAATCATCTTGATTCTGTAATGGTGATTATTACATTTATTTCTTTGCACAAAATGGATTAGACATGGTCAAACTTTTTTCAGTCATCACATTTGGGGGAGAGGGGGGGGGGGTGGAGGTTTTCATAGATTGTTTAATTGCATCATACGTATTGACATTGCATTGCAATGTGGATTGTTGAAGCAAGTCAGTAAAAGTATTCAAGTTTCAACTACACATTGTAACCCATGTGTATGACGTTATTTGTAATTCGGCGTTATCATTTCGTCATTGATGCTTTAATACACAGCCTTGTAGCATTGATGCTGTAATACACAGCCTTGTAGCATTGCTTGGAAATACATTCAGGAGTAATAGCCTACTAATTTATTTTCTTGACCTGTGCTGTATCGATCTAAGCCAAATTTGCTGAAAATTTTGCTGAAAATTGGTGTGAGATGCTGTGTGTTAAATTTTGTACGACTTTGGTCAAGTTGTTGAATTATAGTTATGGAAGTATGTTTTTTGTTTTCTACCCTTTATTGTGATACATTGTATATCATATTTGTATCATCATCACCATTTAACATCTGGACTGTAATTTTCCACAGCAAACCCACTAGGGCTGATTAAAGGGGGCTGGACCTTACAAAAAATGTTTCTCCCATAGTTCGGGAAGAATTGTTTGCAAGCATGCCCACAGACTAAACTCAGCAGAGTAAAGCAAAAAACATTTTAGATTTGTATTGAAGTTTGGTTGTTACGGTCGGATGCTCTTCCTGACGCCAACAGTCTCCATGTGCTTGCATTGTTGATCTCATGGAGGAACGTGTGTATGATGCAGGGGTTAAAGTAAGGGGGGCTCGGGGGGGGGGGGGCTGGGCCCCCTCTTGTCAAGAAAATGTGCAATGTATTTCTTTGTTTTTGACCATCTAGTCCAATAAAAAATATGGTCAGGGCCCCCCTCCTCTGGTAAGCCACTTCTACCACTGGTATGATGTATACGTGAGTGCTGTGTGATAACGTAGGTGAGAAGCCGTACCAGTGTGCCGTGTGCAGGAGTGTGTTCCACTACTCGAGTAGCTTGTACAAACACATGGCCGTGCACAGCATCGACAAGCCGTACCAGTGCACCGTGTGTGATCAGCGCTTCAAGCACAGCTGCAACCTCTATCATCACGTGCGACTGCACACGCGAGAGATGCGCTACACGTGCACGATATGCAGCAGACAGTTTGTGCAGCGCAGCGGCTACAGGTGAGTACACGAGTGCACATTAGGTTTGCTCAGGGCTGTGATGGTGTAGGGATGGTTGTGTGTGTATGAGCTGTAATGGGCTGAATTCCCTGATTGTTGCTACCCCAATGTTGCTATTGTTTTGTTAAGAAATTAAATTAATAAACAGTACGCCGTACCATTACTTGAGCCTATCTTCTTACTTTTGATCGATGTTTTGTGATGTTTGTTTTGTTTCTACTGACACGCCAGAACCAAGGGCTCTATTGTACCTTAGACATGTCTAGAAGTTCTTAGACACAGGATATTGTGTAAAGTTTAATGTACTCAAAATTACAATAAGGTTAATGTGCTACTAATTGAATACAATACTACTAGTAACATTGCATTGTATATTGTATTGTGATGTTTGTCGCGTTTTGTTCACTTCACATCATCAATCATACACATTGACGTGTCAAGACGTACACTGTTTTCACACTGATATGTCTCATGTCGTGGGCCTAAGCCATGTCGAGATCTCAGACATGAGATGTTGTACTATTCTTTACTTGCATCATGCTCTCTGGTTCTATCATAGTTTCGGTGCTTGCCTGTTTTTGCTCCCACTACCGAATCTAAGAACAGAATAACTTCTCTGAGGAAGGGAAATCACCCGTTCTGGGTATAGAGTTTCAGCAACAATGGCATACAGTCGTTAAGAATCCAGCCATAACGCTCTCTCAGGGTGATTAGTCAAAGTCTCTGCTTGTGCTGTGATATATTCACTGCATGAGAGATGTAAAGTGTCTCTTGTCACTTCAAGGTAGTGTTCTCTGTCTCAACTAACTGACCCACCTAACATGTATCTTACATTTCTGTCTTGATTGAAATAACGTATACGCATTATTTCACTCAGTTGTTGTGTACACTTTTTCTCGTATGTGTTGCGCAGTGCACATATGAGAGTACATCTTGGCGACAAGCACTTTCAGTGCACGAGATGCACCAAGTCGTTCCTCGACCGTAGCGCACTTATCAGTCACTCGCGCACTCACACTGGAGAACAGCCTTACTCATGCTCGCAGTGCTCGAGACGATTCAGCTGCGCGAGCAATCTAGCTCGACACAAGAAGTCGACGCACGACGGTGCGAAACCGTACGCGTGCACGCACTGCGGAAAACAGTTCACCAATATCAACAGCGTGCGGTATCATGATCGGATGCATGCGCGGCAGAGAGCTGCGTCAGAACAAGAAACAAACTCTGCACCGCGCACGGATGGCAAGGAACCACCGTGACTTGCAATCAGTACTCGTGTTCTTTCTATTTGTGTTCATTATATTTATTTTGGTTTATTCTATTTATTTTTTATTTATTGCAATGAATCTGTACAGAGTGACCCGACGTCAATAACAGTACTGTTGTTATTTACTATTGGGGTCGAAGTTTTCTACCCATATAGCTTTCTAGTATTCAGTTACTGTACAATGTTTTGAAAGTATATGTTACTTATTATTGAACAAAACATAAGTATTTATTGAATGTTGTTGTTTTTATAATAAGAATTCTTCTGGCATCAGTAAATACGAAGAATGCATGGGGTGAATATAAGAAAAGAACCAGTGCTTCAGCTACTATCTACTTGATTTGTTGCAATGAGGATAAAACTCGTAGGACAACTACAAGCAGTTACTCGTTTACTTTAATTTGAAGATAACTTACACATTACCCAATTAACTCGATACATAATTATATTCAGCAACTAAAGTGAACGCATTGCATTACATACACACTGGATATGTATCAATACACAAGTATCAATCGCATTGCATTTCATACACACTCAGTACAACACACTGAAGGCAGTATGGCTTACACTGTATAGACCAGCAGCATTACCACGATTATATTTCACAATTATAATTTAAAGTATTTGATTAAATTATATACATTTTCTTCGATGCACATAAAAATTCTGCATCATTGAAATTTCTAGATGACTACTTTGTATCACTCAAGACATACAAAATAAATATACTGTATCTTTGCTATATATTCATGTTTATATAGACTAGTAAGCAAATGACTTGTTACTTCATCAACATAATAAAACAGAGATAGAATGTTATCCTCATTAATTAATACGTTATAGAAACCGTTATCCTGATAAATATGACAATGAATTAGTTATCCCAATCAATACCTTGATACAGTTTACTGATTAATATAACATAGAAATACTTGATGTCAGCATATGACTACAAGACACATTTAATAACTATTACTTGCTATGCCAAAAGCGAGGTCAAGTTATGATCACTGCCAGCAAATAGATAAAACAAAGTTGTGACAACACTTAACATGCAATGCTTGCAATGAGGGTAAACGAGGTCAAGGTAAAACTTGCAGCATTATTAAAAATGTCAGATAGCAAGTAAGCAAGTAACAGAAGCGATAGAAGGATGATGTGGTACATGCAGCTCATTTGTACTCTAAGCCACACCTAACAACAACCAAACTGGTCATCAAACTGGCTTGCATAATTGTTTGGTAATGACGTATCTAGCAGTTTAATTGTTTGTTATAATATTCACAATGTTTTTCTACAAAGCAAACTAAATATCTAAAGACTTGATCAATAGCACCTATACTAGCCCACAACTTGACCACGAACAAAGCCTACTTAGACCCTAACTACCCATCTGTCGACCCTAACTACCCATCTGTAGACCCTAATTACCCATCTGTAGACCCTAATTACCCATCTGTAGACCCTAACTACCCATCTGTAGACCCTAACTACCCATCTGTAGACCCTAACTACCCATCTGTAGACCCTGATTACCCATCTGTAGACCCTAATTACCCATCTGTAGACCCTAATTACCCATCTGTAGACCCTAATTATCTGTAGACCCTAATTACCCATCTGTAGACCCTAATTACCCATCTGTAGACCCTAATTACATAGATCCTAATCGTAATCAGCAAGAAGTCGACGTGTTGCCTCGTTACACGATTCTTAAATATACTGAGAGAAATGGATCTCAAAGTTGTTGTACCCAAGTTTTGCTTTCTCATTTAGTGCCAAAATGTGTCGTCACCTGATATTATTTGAGTTCAGTAACAGAATACTAGACATACAATATTCAGATATATTTATACTGCTATATTTCCATATATTACAATATTTAAACAATCATACTTAGTATCAATATACGTATAGAACCTGTATGTAACAATAACAAGAAACAAAGAAGAAACAAAAGCAGTGTAACTGCAGCAGCTAGAGGCAGCTAGAAATAGCTAGAGACAGCTATAAGCACGAATAACGAGTGAATCAAATATAATGTACAATTATCAGTAATACAGCAGAATACTTGTTTCTGGAATGACTGCACGACAACAGCTAGGTAAAAGAATACTTGAAGAGCTACAACAATCACCTGCATCAAAATAACCACCAATGACTGCATGAGATCAATAATAGTTCTGACCAATCACAACGTTGACGTAAAGTATTCACAGCCAATCATATCACTTGTAACATACTAACTCCAAGGCTTGATGCACTAAGCTGCTTTATCTATGTTGCGCTGTGTATCCATACATTTCCTATATCAATCGTACACTTCAGCCTTAATTTCATATCCCTTACTTCAATACTAAAATGGCATGTTATTATAGATCCCGCCTCCTCCCATCCTCACGTTGTTATGGGCCCCGCCTCCTCCTGCGATGTTCACAGGTCCATCCATGCTGCGAAGCCTCATCTGTAGATACTTGGAAGAGACTTGGTTACGATTGAGGAGGAGATAGTTCACGCCCCCGTAGCGTGCCCAGTCAGCTTCAAACTCCGCCTCCAGGATCTCAGCTCCTTGCTTTGACGTCAGACCAGTCTGGGTCAGCGTCATTTCACACATCTTCATATCGTCAACACCTAATACAACACACAAGTGTGCATAGGTGTGTACATCATGACACAACATACTCGCATAATGCAGAGCACACATTAAGTATATACAGTATCACACAGCACAGACGTTTAAATAATATACAACATATGGTGTTGTATATATACACATAAAGTGTATGACATTTAGTGTACTTGTAAAACAGAAATATATGCTTGTGCACATTTGTATACTTATGCAAAGCTTAGTATACATACGAACAACACATCGCACACACGTGCATGTGAGGAGTCTATTGTAAATCGCGTGCATGTTTTTACATAAAAGCTACAATCTCAATGATTGACCTGCTGTCCTTAAATCAACTAGTCCATCAGTATAAAATATTTTCAACCAGCCAGTAAAACTCTACTATATGCAAAATAAGCTCAAGCTCAATCATCATCGTTGTCGTCATTTATGATCAGAATAAATATGGACATTGTCCACTTTAAAGTGAATTGGGACATAACACGCACATAACTATAGTTCAGCAAGGCAGTTAAGTTATCTGCTAAATTCTCCCCTATAAAGAGAGCAGTTTCTAGGATAGCTGAACTACCTGCTACAAAGAGAAAAGTTTCTAGGATGGCTGAACTACCTGCTAACAGTTTCTAGGATAGCTGAACAACCAGTTTCTAGGATAGCTGAACTACCTGCTAACAGTTTCTAGGATAGCTGAACTACTTGCTAACAGTTTCTAGGATAGCTGAACTACCTGCTACAAAGAGAAAAGTTTCTAGGATAGCTGAACTACCTGCTACAAAGGAAAGTTTCTAGGATAGCTGAACTACCTGCTATAAAGGAAAGTTTCTAGGATAGCTGAACTACCCGCTAACAGTTTCTAGGATAGCTGAACTACTTGCTAACAGTTTCTAGGATAGCTGAACAACCAGTTTCTAGGATAGCTGAACTACTTGCTAACAGTTTCTAGGATAGCTGAACAACCAGTTTCTAGGATAGCTGAACTACTTGCTAACAGTTTCTAGGATAGCTGAACAACCTGCTACGAAGAGAACTGGAGGTTTCTGAGAGTGCAGTTCCATTTGTCGGGCAATCCATTTTCCATCAAAGTGCGCGTACCACAACCCCCTAGCTAGCGCTCCACCCTG
>JAQFYQ010003227.1:0-10863 GCA_034694885.1 Buchholzia appendiculata
TCCGGGGGGGGGGAAATTTTGATGCGATGTAAAATTATAATTTTTCATTTGTGATTTGGTAAAATGTAGAATCATAAATGATAAGCCAACTATAGCTTTATATACACATATAATGCAATATATTTTTCCTTAATTATACTGAGTATATCCTCAATACTGATATATGTAACAAGTAACAAATCAAAACTAGGCTTGTCAACTGGATAAATTCGATCCCTCCTTGGGAAAATTGGAGCATTTTTATTGAAAATTTGGGATGCTAAATAAATAAATGCTAAATAAATTCTTCAGTTTTGAATGATGCTTTGACAATACATATATGACACTATATAATGAACTCGTTCTAATTTCAAAATCATGTTTATCGGTGACCGAGCAAAGCTTATTCTCAGTTTACGTAGTTCAAGAAAATAATCCAAACCATGATCATGCCTTTATTATAAGAGACGTTACAAAAAGTAAATAATTAAATGACAAATCATAAATTATCAAGCTCATCAACCACGCCACTCCACGCCAGGCTTTTCACTTACTGAAAATCATCACTGCAGGCTCATACATTAACCATCATATCACTGCATGTTTATTTGTTCACTTAATTACAGAACATCATCACTGCATGCTCACTTACAGATTCATCACAGCATGCTCACTTACAGATTCATCACAGCATGCTAACTTACAGACCATCATCACAGCATGCTAACTTACAGACCATCATCACAGCATGCTAACTTACAGACCATCATCATCACTGCATGCTCACTTACAGACCATCATCACAGCATGCTCACTTACAGATTACAGAAAATCACCACTTCATTACAATTTGCAGACATAATCTTTGCATTCTCACTTGCAGATTATTATCATAGCATGCTCACTGGCAGACCACCAATACCTCCTGCTCACTAACAGCCATCATCACTGCTTGTTCACTCACAGACCATCGTCATTGCGTGTTCACTTACAGATCATCACCACTGCATCACCCGCACCTACGATTTTGTGGGGTTTCTACCTTAACAACGCATGGTACGTTAGAAGTGCATCTTACATACATACATACTGCATGATCAATTGATCACTTTCAGATCATCATTGCTGCTTGCTCAACTACAGTTTGTTACTACTAGTGCTGGGTGCTAACTTACAGACCATTGTAACTGCATAATATTATGTGCATGGTAGGCCTACATCATATTGTTTCTGAAATATTTCGTTTTCCATGTATTTTAATATATAATTATGTATTAATTTTAATACTTATATTAAATTATTTTCTAGTATTTGTGAAATTTATTAATTACAAACTATTACAGTAGGCTAATTGTAGACAAAAATGAATTGTTGGAACCATGATAGCATAAAGAACAACTTTATAATAGCATAAACTCGAGCAAAATTTTGATCAATCAGTATAATATTATACTGATTGAGCAAAATTTTTCTCGAGTGAGCTCGAGTAGCTGAGGGGGAATTTTGCGATTTTTTGGGGAAAAGTGGGGAATGGCACGACAAAGGTTGGGAACCCCTGTTCTAGACTCTTCGATCTTATCAGTGATGTAGTCAAAGCATTTTTTATCAAGGCACGGCATTTGGAAAATTGGTCAAGGCAAGGCAAAGCAGTAATTTAAAGTGCCTTAATTTAAGGCAGCCTCGAGGCAAGGAATCAATGCATGCCAAGGATAGTCTACTAAAGTGATAGGCTTAGTCAAAGCATTTGTCAAGGCAAATGCATTTTCCCCCAAGGCCAATATTAAGGCAAGTCAAGGTATTTGGAAAATTGGACAAGGCAAGGCAATAAAGTGATGATCAATGCAGCCTTAAGGCATCAAGGCCAAGGACTACATCACTTATATGTCGATCCTGCCGAAACAATTGATGATCGAAAGTGCGGAAACCGGTCAAATTATTACACCAATTTGCGGAAGAACGATCGATGAGATATAAGCACTCTGCAGGCCTGAAGAAGAGTCCAATAGGATTGATTGTTCACGGGACTGCTAGCTCATGCACGCGTGATCTATATATAGTTCAGCGCTCCATGCAGCGTTTAATAAAAAATAGTAGGTCAATTACGTGCGCACAGTTCTGTCAGCTTATTATGCCATATTGCAGCGCGTAACAACTACAATGCATTGTTCATTATTTGCCATTGTGAAGTTCCTGTTCAATTAACTAGAGCATAATACTATTAGTTATAATACTGATTTGGGCGTTAATTTATTGAGGTGCGTGCCCGTGACACAGTATGCACACCTCACGTCTTCAAAGTGAGCCTCCAAAAAATTGTTGAATATACCGGTATATAAATTGTATTGTGCCGCTAGTGAAGAGTTGACAACTATCTTTGTCATCTAGCAATTAATTGCCCAATTAAGAATGGACAGGACATTCGGACGGTATAGCTGTTGATACCCGACTTAAATATCCTGCTTCTTCGATACAACAACATCTCTGGCATTATGTCCTTTTGTCTCATATTTTCAGTGTATGAGTTCGACGATATCTGTTTGCAAAACGTGCTGTTTTGAGAATTAACTTTAAGCATAATATTAATATTTTAAGACACTTGTGACTGAAAACAAGAAGAGAAGCTAATTTATAATATTTACTTTAGGTGTTTACAGAAAGATGGCTGACAGTGATGAGGAAGATAGCGGCGGATCCCCCGGCTCTAGAAGTCCGTCCGGATCTCGTACTCCGGACAGGGACGTCCCTCAAGGTCCGAGAACTGTCGTCATCGTCAAATCAGAAACAGGATTCGGATTTAACGTTCGGGGACAAGTGAGCGAGGGTGGACAGCTTCGCAGCATCAATGGCGAGCTATACGCCCCCATGCAGCACGTATCGGCCGTCTTGCCGGGGGGCGCCGCGGCCAGGGCCGGGGTCAGACGGGGCGACAGAATATTCGAAGTGTAAGTTTTCGTGTTTCTGTAATTTTCAAATTACAGTGATGTGTTGCCTGAGTTTGCTGCAATTTTTTGTTAGTTTTGTAGGGTCTGCCTAAAATGCAAATTACGGAAATTTTTAACGTGTACAAAGCGGAAATATTTTCGGATTAATCTATTTTGGAAGTGCAGATGAGACGTCCCGTTTACAAAAGAGGCAATTGAAGAAATTGTAACTTCGTGATAATGTTCAAGCCGAATATTTTGTTTTAGTATGGCTGAATTTCGACAACACGATATCAGCAATTTGTGAATTATTTAATATGCAAACAACATTGTCAGCAAAATACTACAACACGGGCACAAATATTGTGATTAATATGAATCAAAACTTCAAATTTAAAATGGTCGGCATTTCCAAAATGTCTTTCCACAAAAAAATCTGCAGTTTAGAGGTGGAAAAAATTCGCATTGTGCATTTTAGTTTCAGCTCGATTTGTAGTGCAGCTTGAAATTAATTTTTAGCGGGTGCGCCTTGTCTAAAATTTTATATGATTTTTGACAAATTTAGCACCTAAAATGTCACAAGGAAATGTACGGAATCGTCTTCATGTTGCTGTACGGAATATACATGATCCGATTATGTGACGGTGACGGTGCCACATTAGAGTCTAAGTTCATCAAGACGTAACTACATTCATCATGAACGTGTCACACTTGTAAGTGTCATGATGTCAAGTGTTATGCTACATCTGTTGTATGGCGCAAGATTGTAAATTTTGTGAGAAATATTTAGAAAAAGTATTAGTTTTTGAAGTTATTGTACGCGCAGAGTCAACATTTCAGTTGAATCTAGAACTGAAATGTTGACGAAGTGCGTGGAATTACTTAAGTAAGTAACAAATCTATGGCTGTAGAATTTACTAGATTAACTGCAAATTATTATACATAACCTGATCACATGGTTAGTTAAGTTAATTGTGGTGAGTATTTTGTTTGTGATATAGAAATGGAGTTAGCGTTGAAGGCGCCACACATAAACAAGTTGTCGATCTAATACGGTCAGGCGGAGACACATTGACTATTACAGGTAACTAATATCTTGTCGATTCATTGTTAAAAACATGCACGGGTATTGTTGAATTGAACATTTGAATATTCTATGAATAGGCACTGAAATAAATACCGGTATTTTCATTCATTCCTTGTTAGAATTAATTCGTTTAGGTTAAGTAATTAGTTTGCTTTGATGTCGCCATCGTCACGCATGTGTTTCAATATACCATAGTAGACTTGTAGATGTTACATGTTCAGCAATTGCTGTAATTTGTCGTGTAAAAGCGGTGAGACACGACGAAAATAGCTGAAATTCGTAAAAAAAATGGCCGAAAAATTTCGCTTGTTTCAAGCTGTGCAGCGATGAATAATCGCTGAAAAATTTCATGAAAAGTCGGTCAAATTGATGACAGCACATTTATATTCCAAAGAGCTTCGAAAAGCGTGAAATATTTTAGCTAATTTTCGTAAAAGAATTGCAGCTTTTTTGGCGTTCCTCGCATGATTTTTTCTCGATCGATGTAAAATATTGTTTTTAAGGTCTCTTTAGAAAAACTGTATTCACTGATAGAAGGTTGAATCAAATTGATTATTTAAAATGTGATCGTGTTTTACTGATAATGTTTTAATGACAGTGATGATGGTTGGATGACATTGATGATTGTAATTGTGCAGTGATATCAATGCCTCGTCAAGCGTCGGAGAGACTGGATCCCAGCGACGACTCGTCCGGTCCCTCGGGTAACGACTACTCAGAGAAAAGATCTCTGCCAATATCCATTCCTGACTATCAAACAATCGATCATCGTGGCGAACGGTTTGAGGTCAGTTCATGCGAGAGATGCGATTATTGCAATCTGAAGTTCTATTCTAATTGAAAATTGTAATTTGATTTTCATTTATTCAATTAAGTTGGGTGAACATGCAGATTAATATTGAAACACGTGGAAATATATACATGAAAGTATATATTTACTTGCTTTAACTATCACGTTTTAAATGACTTTATTTAAATATATAAAACAGGCTGTGTGATAATGATTCAAGCATCAGTGGCAATTTTAGTGGTTTAATTTTGTGAAAAATGTGCATAACGAAGTGGAGTCCTGAGTATTAACAACTGTGGCAGACATTTTGTGAAATAGAAATCCAACATATCCTTCTGGTCTTTCTTGAGACGATCAATCTTGAAATGATCCAGCTTTGATGCAACGATGAGATTACAGGATCAGCGATCAGGGAGACTGGAGAAGGAGAGCGAATTTGATCTTTCTAGTCCCGTCAGAGATTTGAAAACAATGAATTATTTCAGAATGTGCATTTTTCAAGTATTTAATATTAAAATAATCAATGCTAGTCACCATTTGCTATATATTTCTATGTAATAGCTAATAATTCATAGATATATTTTTTATATCTACTTGTTAACTTTCTGTTTTCATGCCAGGGTGGGATTTGTCGGAGGGGGGTCGACCGAAAAGTTGCATAGGGGGCGTTTTAACTAATTTTGTACCGTCACCTTCTTCTCGTTAGAGGGAAAATTGGGTCTGACCCCACCTATTTTTTTTCACAAATCCCACGCTTTCTCATGCCAATGATTATGCACATACCAATAATCATGTATTGTATTACATGCTCAATTGCTCATGATTGTTTAATGTTCACCTGCTAATGATTAAGCACTTGCTGATGATAATGTAGTGTACATACTAATGATTAATGGCTGTATTCTCGCAGGTATTTAACATCTGCATGGCAGGCCGTCACCTGTGTTCCCGACGCTACCGTGAATTCGACAAGCTTCACACATTACTGAAGCAGGAATTTCCTGATTTTCCATTTCCTAAGATGCCTGGGAAGTGGCTCTTCCACCTGTCTGAGCAGCAGCTGGATGCACGACGTCGTGGGCTCGAACAGTTTCTGGAAAAAGGTGGGGAATGTTTTTCCTCGTGTTGGGAAGGTAGTTACTTCGATAGACGAGTCATTTTTAGTGAGAACTAGGTGGTCGTTCAATGTTCACATAATTGTGAATGTCATCTTTTTCTCTAGAATATCAACTATTGTCATGCATATTTGTCCTATATTATGCTAGTTGTTAGCATTAGTGTGTGGTATACATCTCTGGTGTGGGAGAAGTTGTCTGACGTAACGGGTTGAGATTGTTTGGACATGTGGAAAGGAAGGACAGCGGTGATTGGGTTAAGGTCTGAAAGTCTCTAAATGTAGGAGGGCTAAAAGGCAACGCCAGGAGTACTGGAGTAGAAAGACTTGGATGGAGTGCATACAATCGGGTATGAAGAATTTGAAACTTACTGCCTAGGATTCATGTAATTGTTTCCTGTGGAGGGAAAGAATTTCTATTGGTGGCGACATCTACCTCTTCCTGTCTAGGATAAAAACTGACGTTGAATGTTGATGATGAGTGTAATACTTATCAATACTTATTATTGACGACAAATTAGATGATAATTATGAGCATGTCGAAGTATCAGTTCTATTTGAGATCAGTTGTGAACGAGATGTAGCATGCAATAGATAAAATCTAAATTCTTGGAAGTTTTGCTTCAGAAGTGTCAGCTGAGTATTAGGGTATTTTATGGGTCATGTTCTGATTCGACTAGTAATTTGTCTGCATATTTTTATTGTCGTCGGCTTTTGATGAGTCGTCACTAGTTCATACCCGCCGTTATTTTAAACTATTTTAAACTATTTTAAATATTTATTTTAAACTATTTTAATCCCATGTGTTTCCGTCAAGGCAGCAACACTGACGAGATTAGTCCATAGGGCTGAGATAATAACAGATGTGGCCGTTTCTAATAGGTTCTTGGAGAATTTTATAGGAGATTTTTCCTGCGGGTTCAGAATTTGTTTGAACTGTGTGAATTGTTGTTTCAGTATGTGCTACAAGAGTTTTGGCTGAAAGTGATATCGTTCAAGAATTCCTGGCTACATCAGAAAACAATACAGTGAGTAATTGTTACTGTTGAAAATTGAAGTTAGGAGATATTGAAATCATCCACTGTTAGGATGCCATACTTTATGTTAATGATTGTATTAAATTAACATACATTCAGAGCATTGTCATCTATAGTCATTTAAGTTTAATATTTGTTAAATAATGTTGCTGTTGTCGTAGTTCTTAATAAAAACAGCAGATAATTAGCAAAGCCGACGATGATATTTAACTTGCTTTCTATATTCAGCAAATTTGCCTTTTGTATTCAATGTTGGTCTGTTAACAGTTGTTGAGTATAATCATTATTGTTTCATCTGTTGATGTTCTGATGTGTTATTTGTCATGGATTTACTATTACTATTTACAGATGCAAAGAGGTAACTCAATAAAGAACAAAGTTGAATTGAAAGTTCAGCTGTCGGATAGAAGCATCGTTTGTCTCAAGATACACAGGGACTCGACGGCTGTTGAAGTCTGTCAGGTAAGTTCCTCTCTTTCTCTATTTCACTTTTCTTGTTATCACCGGTTTGACAGTAGCTGTCATCATGATGATGATGATAGTGCTCTGTCCGAAGACAGGTCTGGCGATGGTTATTTGTCTTGCGTATTACTACGCATAACTTTTCCAAGGTCTTTCCCGTACAGGCAATGGAGTGTTAACAATTTGCCCAGGTTTGCTACTGAACACAATCAGTCGTTGTAGGGAGGCGAACTCTCTACTTCTTCGCTGCGAGGCGTGAACGCTAACGACTGACCTATTGGGCCACTCCAGTATCTGTCAAACTGATGCTAAGAGAGGACGGCAATCACCTGACAGGCTTCAACTTATTCTGTAACCTTATCGATGTTTGCATAAACGAAATGATTCTTACGTTTATGACTAGTGAGAAATGATTACGAAATAAATGATTCTATTATTCTTTTTGTATCACTCTGGTAGATATGGCTTTGATGCTGCGTTACGCTTTAGTTTTCTATTTTAACTTAATTATACCTGCATTATTTAGCGTAAATTATCCAGTCGTTGTTTTGAGCTCTTCACGAATTTGAATTTTTTCTGTTTGACTTGTTGTTGAACGCATTAACTATTCTTTACTTGTGTCCTTTCAGGCTGTGTTAAATAAAGTTCAGCTCGGACAAGAGGCGATGCCGTTCTTTGCGTTGTTCGAGGCTGAAGAAAATAACTTCGGTAAGGAGAACAGTTGTACCAGCTTTACTGTTTTATGTTATCGAAGAAAGTTTAAATATATATTATTGTTATTATCATGTTAGCTGGCTGCTTTTAATTTAAAATTCTAGAATTTTGTACTTTTGAAAACTAGGTTTTGTAAGGATTGGTAACTTTAGGTCAACTGATACAATCAGGTTTTATGTAATTGCAATTGTACTTGATGTGAATGCTCATTCACGCTTGATGAACTCTGTCGATCGGATCAGATCACCATTTCATCAACATTATCAATTCATCACCATCATCAACATCCATCATCATCAATATTTTACGTCAGGTTTTCCTTGCCAGTAAGGATTAGACTAGTCCAGCAATGAACATTTGTTAGTTACTTTAAATGTTGTTCGTTTGGGAAGGATTTTACGGCCGAATGTCATTCCGAATGCCAGCATTGAGCACATGGAAGGAACCTTATGGGATTATTGTAATACCTGGCACCAGTGGGTACAAATCATAGTTGAGCTGAAAGGTTTGAATGCTATCAACCATTTTTCTTGTTACTTTATCCATGGTTTGTGTGCACGTGTGAAACAGATCGTAAACTTCAGCCGGACGAATGTCCTCACGCCCTCTACATAGAGAATTACAGTTCCGCTTCAGCGACCTGCATCCTACTCAAGAAGTGGGTCTTCTCTCCCACACACGAGAAGAAGATCTGCTTCGATGAACAAACACTACATCTCATTTACTCCCAGGTATGTACAACACAAACACTACATCTCATTTACTCCCAGGTATGTACAACACAAACACTACATCTCATTTACTCCAGGTATGTACAACACAAACACTACATCTCATTTACTCGCAGGTATGGACAACACAAACACTACATCTCATTTACTCCCAGGTATGTTACAAACTCTACGTCTCATTTACTCGCAGGTATGTTACAACGCAAATGGTATGCATAATCCCTTTACTCTCATGGTTGTAGGTTATTTTATTGTAATTTTCGACCAAATGACTGTGCACAGCATAAGCCTAAAGTTTGTTAAGTAAACTTTTAATATCAATTAACTACAATTTGCTCTTTGGCTTTTCATGATGGTGAGATTAGAGTGTTCTTGCCACCACTACTAAATCAAAGTGAAGATGAAATTTCTCTGAGGAAGGAAAATCACCCTAGTCCCGGAATAAATAGGTCCCCTCAGCTATAATCATATAGTCATTTCAAAACATAATGAGCCCTCAGGGACATTATTTGAAGTCTATACCGGTGCTTGTCACAGACATCTTACGAAAGCGAATAGTAGGCTATAAATGGATGATGATAATGATGATGATGATGATGATAATGATGATGGTTTGTCCGTTCTGTACATTACAAACATGTCATTTCAAAATTGAATGCTTTTATTTTCGTATTTTTAAAACTGTCGCTTTTCGTATATCACATTTGTAAGACTGTGATTCTATTGGTTGGTTAGGAAGATTATTATTATGCTGCTGTGTGTTGAAGGCGCTGGAAGAAGTCAGCCTGGGACAGATTCAACCCGGAGAGAAATCCTCCGAGTTGAGGTTTGCTAAAGAAACCGGACGAAAAGAACAGGTAACAAGTCATAACGGAGGTTTTTGATGATCTTTCATACGACTTGTGTGAAGATGTTGTGTTGGGAGAACAAGATGCGTGATACTACGGGGGAGGGGGAATATACTACGGGGCGGGGGGTGAATAAATAAGGTGGTGTGATGTTGCTAGCATTTGAAATTGCTAAATTCAAGTAGTGTTAATGGAATTGATATGCCAATTTTATCTACTTAATATTATTGTGTTATAGATTTAGATTTTTATATGTTATTGTCGTTAACATTATGTGGTTTCATTTTAAATGTGATGCCTGATAAATTTAAATATATTATTGTATTTTACACTATGTGATTTAATTTTGAATCTAATGCCTGAAAGTGATACAGTACTGGTTGAAAAGTTTTCTATGTTTTGTCTGCTTGGACTGCAGTATCTTGAAATCGCTCGTCAGCTCGAAGGGTACGGAAAGGTTGTTTTCCCGCACTGCGAATGTGATTCGCGCAAGAATGGTCATGTGATTGCTATCGTAGGCATCGATGCATTCAAGTTGCAGGCGTGCAAGGAGGACGGATCTCTCGAGGTACGTCCACCTCATCGCGTAATTTGATCTAATTTCCTGATATAAAAATAATAATATTTTTTAAAAGATGAATGTAAATAATAAGTAAAAAATATTTACTTAGTGATTTTCCTTATTGTTTACTTATGGTTTATTTATTGTTTTGTTAATTTACTGTTTATTTATATGATTAGTTTTTGTCTTCTGTTACGTGCCGTATGAAGTCGGTCATTCAATAAGGGCACAGTCATTTTTATGCAGTACTATATATCATTGAAACCTGATCATTTAGCAAGTGTTCACAACACGCAGCAATATGTTTTGAGATTCATCGCTTTCACTGTGGTCGCTGCCGGCTAGTGTCAGCAAGGGCCGTAAAATATTTGCTATGTTTTAATGACTGTGTGATGTCACGCATGTGTTTTATAAATACACGAGGCATTACGTATACACAGCATGAGTGCCATTTACAAACAAAGCTTTTATACGGTTATCTATGGTTGTTGATTGGTGATTACACGTCTATGTTAAAGGTTTGTTCTATTTGTTTGTTGCTGTTCTTGTTTGTGTCAGTCTCAAGTGATAGAGTTCCAGTGGGAGGACATTCAGCAATACGAGCTCGATGCACAGAAG
>JAQFYQ010003228.1:0-10863 GCA_034694885.1 Buchholzia appendiculata
ATTACTCCAGGAGATCAATGATATCCTGGCAGCCAATAGAAACGTTTCCTTCCTGCAGGTCAGTGACAGCTCACTCAATGAATTCCCGCTGGAAATATGTAACCTGTCAAGTTGCATTGGATACTAAGATTGGCCAATAATCGTCTCACAAGTCTTCCAGACAATTGCCTCAATCGCCTCACGGGACTCACTGAACTCGCTATGGACTAGAACAACATCACCTATCTGCAGGTAAACAATGTAGCAGACTTGATAACTGTGATAACCTACACATGTCAAATTGCAGTTAGTCAATTCATTTCATGCATATATTGTTCTGTGAAATCAGGGCAGTAGCCAGGATTTCATCTGGGTGGGGTAAAAAAATTGATGACCTTATTCATTTTTTTTATTTTAGGAGGTTTACATTTGACCTTGAAAAATTTCTAACGACCTTATCTACAAAAAATTCTTAACAAAATATCATAAATTTAAGAAAAAAAATCAGGAGGAAGGAGGGTTTTGAACCTCAAACCCCCTCCATAATTACAGCTGTGTGTGAAATATACCCTTTCGATCAAATCTGAGAACTTGTTATGATAACCAACTCTGACTGGCGAGAAGAAAATTTCGCCCTTTGGCGCCAATGAAATTATACCACCGGCAAATGTGTATCTCTCCTTGCAGACTGTAGAAGTGTTACTTTCTTTGCTACTTTTCTAGCTTGTGTATGCACACGCTAGCGAATTAACCTGTATTCGAGTCTGTATCGTAGATAGAAGTACCATTTCAGGGTGATTTTCACCACCTACAATAATTTTCTGTATAGCGAAGAGTGGAGGAGCGACAACGGAAAACTGCAACGATTTACGAAAGTTAAAAATATATCCATGGGAGTCTGAACCCGACTCCTTCAAATCATAAACGATATTATAGGTGTATAGTGTATGTATTTTATGTGATGTTGGATTTGACTGAATCAAGATTAACAGTCAGGTGCCCTCTCTCAGACTCTCTGATGACAGCAATCTCAAGACTTGAAAACATGCGGCGAGAATGAAGCATTTATTTGTGAATGTCAAAATGAAAATATCTGATAACAGCAGTACATGCAGATATTCGAGAGCATATGGCATAGGTGATGAGATAAATACTTGGAAACTTTATAGCGTTTAAGGTAATAAAATAAATTTTGTTAGAAGCAGAATATTAATTGAAATGTTAATTTATGTTTTTAGGATGGTCTGTTCGACGGTCTTGAACAATTGAAAAGCGTTGACTTTAGTCGGAACAACATAGAACGGCTCGAAACTCGACTGTTTGGAAACTTTTCAACGATGAAAAGTTTGACTTTTGTCAGCTTCCAACTGAACCGACTCACATCGCTAGATTCGTGGTTCGCCATCAGAGCCACCAGGTGTTCAGGATTTGTGCTGAACGTCGACCAGAACAATATTTCACGTTTTACAAATTCTGCTGGCTGGAAGTATAACTGCAGCGTTCATCTAAATATCACTCTTTTTATATCTTACAACAAAATTAAGCACATTTCAGACCTCATTGGGCCATATTTAAATCAATTAAGTGATATACTTTGCCTGTCCAAACGCATCAAGGTAACAATTGAGAGAAGCTTCAAATATGAATGTAATTGCTTGGACTATAGTTTCATTGCTTGGA
Organism: Buchholzia appendiculata; assembly: GCA_034694885.1. Classification (NCBI taxonomy): domain Eukaryota; kingdom Metazoa; phylum Annelida; class Clitellata; order Enchytraeida; family Enchytraeidae; genus Buchholzia; species Buchholzia appendiculata. Next base: position 1,660 of record JAQFYQ010003228.1, read on the forward strand.
TTATAAAATTTCCTTATATCAGTGCCTTTGCCAGATCTCTTATCTGCTACAATGTATTCACACAGCAGCGTACAATTAGCTTTCAACTGGATGAACTTACCTGTGACGTTACTGAAAACTGTCTAGCGCAGTGCACATGCACCAACCAACCGTCCAATTCTACCTTCCACGTTCTGTGTCAAAACAATGGATATATGGACCTTCCGGCCGGCTTACCACCTCGAAACACACCGCAGTCATTTTTTATGCCGAATCACTTGCCGAAGTATAAGCTAGATTTCTCTGGTAACAAAATTTCAAGATTGACAGCAAGACCTTATTTCCTAAACACCACTGCGATTGACATGAGTAATTGCAATATGAAGGAAATAACTGAAGAAGCTCTAACTGCATTACAAAATGTAGACAGAATCTATTTACACAACAATTTGCTGACTAGTCTGCCGCTTGCAGTGAAGAATATTAATTTTTCTTTTTCCGTTCTCGCAATTCACAATAATCGCTGGATTTGTGATTGCAAACACATCTGGTTTAAGCGATGGTTATATTCGATCAGAAATACATTAGACAATTCAGACAGCATTGCGTGTAGTTCTCCCTCCTGGCTAAAAGGCAAGAGAGTTTTGAAGATAGATGAATCTGATTTCTGCAGGGATCCAAGTTATGCCGGAAAGATACTTATTATACTTCTGTTAACATTTTCATCATTACTCGCGACATTACTAATTGCATTGCTTGCTGCCTTTGTGTTTCGGGTTCAAATCTTCAAAAAGTGGAATCACCTTCATTTCTTTGACAGGGACGAATGTGTTGGAGAGGAAATGCACCATGATGTCTTCTTATGTTTCAATCACTCTGATAAAGACAAAGCAGACATTGTATCAGCCTACCTGAAGGAAAAACACTGCAAAGTGTTAGATCACAGAACTGATCAACAGAATTTTGAGCTTGGCCGTTACATACCGGATAGTATCGCTATTTCGGTTCACGAAAGTAAACAAGTTTTGTGTTTGGTGTCCAGAAATTTTCTCATGAATCCCGTCTGCTGCTTGGAGTTTCTTACAGCCCAACAAAGAGATATTGCTATGACGAAAAAGAGACTGTTGATCATGATCGTTGAGAGTTTCGAGATGCTGGAAAGATGCGTCGTCAACGACGATGATGTAGGCCTAAATGCTCAAGCCGACACAAGTACTCACACTTCAACCGACAATGTTCCGAAATTGCTAAACTTTATAAAGCACCATGTATACGCTGATTTTAACTCAGATGACTGGAGAACAAAACTTCTTTACGCTATGCCTATAAATAGACTCGGAGCCGCCATGTTGGACGAGCTGGGAGACAACATGATTGCTGCTCGTGTTGACCAGGGATCTGTTTTGAAAGAAGCTCAGGGCGAAGAGTACCACGCAAGTCTGATATATAAGCCTACAGAGGGTGATGAGTCTGGCGTTCCCTTGATAGAACTGCATCCAGGCGAGGCTCAACGGGAGAAACCAAATAGAGTAGACTATTCAGACGGTATATTGATGACAGAAGATGACGACAATTGGAAAGAGAATTTGATAGATCTAGACGATGATAATTGTCACGAGAAATTAATACACTGTTCTGCAAGAATTGTTATGCACGGAGCAGAGTTAGATGCTCAATTGTTGGAGCAAGATTGCTAAGTGTCTTCTGCGTGGATATTTTAAATTCCCACGGAAGAGAGTTCTATGAGAAATTTTACGGTCCTGAGATTATACGAATCAGGTACGACAAGCTGGAATGATTTTGATGATCAAGACTTCACTTATTGCATATGAATTCAATTAAATGAATTGATGATCATTTAATCTTAGGTCGACATCCCGGTGTTACACCGGTTGCTGGTGTATCAATGGCTCATCCACTGTATAAATATTAAGAACAAAGTTTTTAAAAATGATTCAAATATCAAAGGCTAAAAATTAAAAATTAAATTTTTAGAAATGGTAAACAAATGACTAAACAGTTGCATCGGGATTGTTTATTTCCATGCAAGCGGTATACTTATCTCGCTCGTAGTGTATGCGTGTGATAAAAATCATAATTACCGTATTGTATAGGCCTGCAGTGCTTTATATTATTGGTATTTAAATGTTTAGAGATTATATTAAAGTCTGTGCAGCCGGTGTCACCGGTTAAGGGGCGGTTAGCGACATGATTAAGTTTGAAATCAGGCAAGCCTGGTTCAGGTGCATATACATAACTATGTTCGAATAAGAGAACACCTTCTTCCGAATATTTTTTACCAAAGATGTTGTAATTGTCACATCAATATTTATGATACGAGTATATATTGCTGCCAACGGGTCAATCGTCCGGGAGTCAATCTTCCGGGAGTCAATCGTCCGGGAGTTAATCGTCCGGGGGTCAATCGTCCGGGAATCTTAACATTCGTATCCATTTATCTCTGCTCCGTCATCAGCCTGACGTACTGAAAGGTTCATCTAACCGCTGCGGTCAGTGTCCTTGGTAAACTTAGGCCTCAAATTACCTAAGTATTAAAAATAAACATTGTTTATTGAGTATAACATGAGCATGTAAACACAGACTAGTCACTAGAGCAATATATAATAATATAATATAATATAGTATGTGTCGTCCATGACGGTCCATGAAGACTTTTGAGGCTCATTGGATGATCAAAACAGGCCAAGTTCTTATCGACATAATGACGGTGTCCACTAGCCAAGTACAATAGAGCGCTGAACGGCAGCAACCCAGCGGAAAAGAGCTGGATGTAATCAAAACTGTCTTTTGAGCCAAGCTTTTTTCTGATAACTTCAAGCTTTTTTCCGCTCCAAGCCAGCGAGTTAAGCGGAATATCACGAATAAATCGTAACATCATACATTGATAAATGCAATTGAATTAATCAATTTTAAATGAACGCAACTCCAGTTATTAACAAAAGACTGTCAGGTATTAGTACTACAGTACTTAGGCTTACGGTTTGCTTTAATACTCCCAATAGGGAAGTAGTATAATAATACATAATTATAATCTTAATGCAGATTTTAGTCCCGCACATTTCATTGTAGGCCTATCTGATGTAATTTACTACATGGCAAATTGTATACACAGCACGACATTTTTAAAATATTGATAGGCGTGAAAAAATACCCTATAGCATGAATTTACCACACAATGTTGTAAATATATTACGGTACTAGAAAAAGTTCCCACCGTAAAATCCTTCATCATCACTCACCTATAATAAACAACGCCTTTCAGGCGCGCTGCAAGGACAACAATGGCGTCGTGACAAGAATTATTGTTGTTATTGTTTCGAGTTCTGTTCAGTTTAGATTATGCTGGCAGTAAAGGTTCGTACTGGTTAATGCATTCTGTACATTTCATTTCGTTATAGTCCAGACAACTGTTTAGATAACCAAAACAAACGTTGAACACCAATTATAATTTTCAGATCAATTGCGCAGAAGTTTTCATTGAGATCTATAAAAGAAACACACAGACAAAGAAACCTGAAAATAGTTCAAATTATTGCAGAAATGATATCAATAATAATTATGTTGCTAGAAACGTGCCTAAATAAATACAATACAATACAAAACCTGATAACACGCGCAGGTTTCAACAGAAGGGGCTGAATCAGAGGCGTGGGAAAGTACTGTGGTAGGGGTTAATAATTATAAATGAAGTATCGAATAATTGTGTCTTAAGGTCCCGCTTAGAGTTAGCAAAAAATAAGGACTGGCGTATTTCGTCATCCAATTCATTCCATATATCCGAACAGCAACCCTAAAACCACGTGCGCCAAACTGTGTCTTAACAGTTGGAAAGTTTAAATGTCCCTTTCCGGATGATCGAAGTGTACGGCTAGGTTGGTATGTTGAACTTTGACAGATTGGAAGCCAACATCTGACCTCGGTGTTATTATTGGCAAGAATTTAAGTTACAAATTGTATCTGTGCAAAAGACTGTTCTCCTGGAGAATCCCAGGATTTGAAAACTTATCTTATGGCGAACGCCTGGTAAAACTCGATACGGTTAGAAAAAACGACGTTTGCTAGTCGAATTGCTTTTGCGTTTTAAACTTGTAACAGGTGTACATGATAGACAAATTAAAAGTTATGGCTTTTGTCTAGTAAATAATAAGAGAAATACTAGGAGTCTTGCAGCCTATTTTTTAATAAATGTCGTATTGATTCTAGACTATTTGTGTTTGGTCCGCGTCACGCAGGTTACTAAAGTGAGGATCAATCTTATGTTAATTCTTCATCAGTACTTTTAAGCGATCTCTAAGCAACGTTGTCAACGTTGACATTAGAAAATTCCTGATTTTTGATCTTGCACCCTGATGTTTTTATATTCATGCTATTCATATACGATATCATATCGCCGTGATATGATATCATACAGTCATATATCATAATCACGCATGTTTAATAACTTTTACACGTTATCAGGTTTTGAATGTTTTAGTTTCTTGTTCTTTCTTTTCACATTGCCACATTGCATTGCTTTGTTTGTGGATTTATCGTGGTCGGGAGTTCTGAAATTTTTCAGCTTTATCTAAATACCTGAAAAAAACTTGCAGTATTATTTTTGTGATAATATTTTTATGTTCTTAATGCAAAGGGCATAAATGCCGCATCGAGAGTGAACAGTCGGGCTTGGTGACCCTTAAACTAGGCCTATTTGTACTATTTGACTGTTGATCTTCAACTGTTGCGTTATTGTTGTTTATGTTTGAAACATGTCAGTATGAAGATGAAATATATATAAATAAATTTAAAAGTTCCTTAACAGTCGGAAAAAGGATCGACGTCGGCACCAAACGGGAACGATCCCTTCACTGAGGCAGCCTTCCCTCGCTTGACTGCCACACAATGATATTTTCATTGACTAGAAATAAAGCTATGAATAAAAATAACTGAATTAGTTTACTGTAACTAAAACTATAAATAAAATTAATTGTGGAACCATAAACAAATAAAGTAAAATTCAAAAGCATGAACTAGAAATAAATAGAAACTAGAAATAAAAGTTGAAGTGAAATTAATGGTTATTAAACAAAATTTGTTCAGCCAAGAAACATGCACATTAAAGGAGAAACACATGAAGATATTTTTAATTCTTTGTAAGTTGTCTCCGATAGCATAGGATCTGGTCACTGCACCAACCTCGCAGGCATGTGTTGAGAGAAGATTCTCATTGTGGGGGATGCTACTAAGTGGAAGACGTAATCGGATGAGTCCCTCGCTCAGAATGAGGGTGTTTTGCTGAAAGCTGAATCACAGATTCATTAATAGGAGCGAATTTAAATGTTAATTAACCAACTTGAGCGTAGCTGAGTAGACTTAATAATAATGTGTCCAGTTATATACAATACTTTCAGAACTATTTTAAGCAGCTTATGATTTTCAGCCTAAAGTTCATAACTCGATTCAGTTCCTTATTTTCAAAATGTGAACTTGATAAGGGGCCTAAGCAATAACTCTATGGAGCTATAGAACTACTCGGAGTCGATATTCTGGTACTTTATTTAAGATTTGTTAAATTTCCTTATGATAATGTTATGAGGAACATAAATAAATGGTGGCTTGCTTAAAGTTGCTGTAAGTTGCTTATAATATAGGGGCCTAAGCAGACCATCATTAATTTCTGTTTTAATGGTAGAGTTGAGTTGAAAATTTGAGACAAATTAAGTTGTGGCAATGTTCAGAAATGTTTGCTAGCCTATAACACTATGTACGCCTTGAAGAGCGTTATGTATCACACGTGTTTACCTTTTTCAAATTTAGTGCGTCATTTAGTGATAAAAACTGAAACTGGAAGCGAAATTAACGAATAACTGAAATTAGAAGTAGAAATAAAATTATTTAGAAACTGAAACTAGAAATAAAATGATTTAGAAACTGAAACTGAAACTAGAAATAAAATTATTTAGAAACTGAAACTGAAGCTAGAAATAAAATTATCGCTGTTGGAGTAAATAAAAACTGATAAGATAATTAATTCAAGGAGTAAAATAACGCTGTGTAAGGGATCGCTTCGTCCGGTATTATATTTAAATCTAGACGATTTTTTAATGAAAATTAATTTTCGAAAATAAGTAATCTCCAGCTTTTCAACTAATTTGGGTGACCACATTAGTAATTTATGTATTCGTAATCTGCTACATTTTATTCGCTTCAATTTTCGTTCGGGCATTACTATGATATATCTGATCGTAACGTTATGTAACGTTATAAGTTTATGTTTATACGTATTCTATTTCTATTGAACTTTATTTAGTTTATGTTAATATATTTGCGTACAAAAATATAGGCATTATAACGTTGGCTCGAGCAAGTCTATAGCACAGGGCTTAGCAACAATAATGTTCCATGAACCATGTAGTTGCCAGGGGCTTGTATTACAAGTTTGCTCAGTATAATATAAAGCAAGGGGAGACAGGTGTTGCCGATGTGAAGTAGCTCTCTTACTCTTTCTCTTGCTCTTACTCTTACGCTTGAACTTGACTGCGATCAAGTCAGATTATGTAAACGTAGGCGTCTTGTTAATCTGCGGTATATGGATCGCTAATAAACATCAATTGTTGAATAAATAACGCCAAGAACAGTCTCTTTTTGTTAGTCAACATAATAATAATGACATAAGTAACGTACTGTTCCAAGCCAAACCAGTTACTTGGGAATCAAGGCGTTACACTGGTGATTCATTATTTGAATTTATGCTTGAAGTATAGCATTTTCTGCTTATTGCATACACTGATTCGTTCTAATTTATTTTATATATTTATTATAGTACCACAATTAAACATATTGGCTTTGAATTACTATGATTAATATGTAACCTAAATCATATTTGTTATAGTTCTTATATGTGCGATATAATTATATATTATGCGATATAATTATTATATTATATTACTATGTATGTCAATTCATTCCATGCAAAAACATATGTTATATGTTGTTATTAATTAGTCTGTTCGTGATCTTTCTAACTGGAGCATCAATCGCCTGGATTCCGATTTTGGCAGACGCTAAGGGAGGACAGATATTTAGATCAGCCACTGGAATAAGTGGTCATTTGGGTGCTCCAATATGTGCAGTGTTTATTCTGGCCATATTTTGGTCGAGAATCAACGAAAAAGTAAGTTATTTGAATATCACTTTGTTTTAAATAAATGCAAAATAATTCTATAATTACAACAGTAATAAACAGACAAATGTGATAAATATTGTGCATATAAAATTATATCAAATCAATGCCATGCCACATGAACCATTGATTCATTGAACAATATTCATTTGGTTGATGGCTACATATACATTGCGCAAATACAAATGCTAAGACTAGCATTTTCAAGCTAAATTTGACCAGCAAGCAGAGTACGAATTCAAATCGAGATCAAATACCGATGCAATATTGTTTGTATATTAGGTTTATTAAACCAATGATCCATTCCAAAAATATAAGTCTTTGTTAACCTATAACAATAATTTAAATGGCAAAACATTTACGTTGTTACTATGATAAAATGAAAATATTCACAATATAATTATACTGATCATTCGACATCATTTGCAGATAGTGAATGGTTTCTGCTTATTATATTTTGAGAAGCTTAAATTTAACACGTTAGCAGTTTGTAAATATTCAGTTTGCTAAGAGCAGATTTTTTGGATGAGTTTTGAACTGTTGCTCAAGACTCATTTACTCTTCTACCGTTTTGAAGTGTCAATATGCAAAATAATTGATTCTACTATTCGGCTAGCTGTAGTTGTACTGGATGCTTTATCTCTTCATCATTTGTTAACAGCTTTAAGTCTTCACGGTTGGTCTTGAGGTGATTATTCACTTGCCGCACTAAATTCTACGAATTCCAATCATGTAATGTGTAAACGTAAACGTGTAGTCATACTACCTCTGTATGCGCTTTCCTTGCTATAGGGCGCTTTCTGGGGCATGGTGATTGCTTCTTTGTGGGGCGTGACGAGGTTTATCTTAGACTTTATCTACCGAACACCTGGATGTGGTCAGCAGGACACAAGACCGTCATTCATGACAGCCTTTCACGAGCATTACCACATCCTATCACAAATACTTCTCGGCTTCTGCACCGCAATAATCATCAGTCTGCTTACAAAGCCGATAAATATGAAAAGAGTAAGCGAATTTGTCTGCCTTTAAATTCTCGCACTTGTATATCATAGCGTCCAATAGCATCGACGTCATTGTTTACACCTCTACTTCCTGATAGTGTTGTCAGTTGTTGGTGCCAAAATGTTGAGAATTTCTCTAACCGTTTTATGAAGATCTTATTAAAATATGCTCAATACATTTTAATAATTTTGCGATTGTGTCAGGAGGAGATGTACTAAATATATTCACAGAATTCACATTCGCACAGTGTAATCGTATACAAATCAAGTAGAGGTTTTGCGCGCAGTAAACTATTCCAAATGTCGGAAATATTTCACACATTGTGTATAATGTGATAATATAATGTCTTATAATATAATATAATGTGATAATTTAATGTCTTATAACGAATGACGTGTTAGTCGATAGAATGTGATCCACTAGTCACAACAACCAACTTAGCTCATCCTTATTGCAATGCGTTACAGCTGGCCGGATTAACGTATTGGTCACGTTATGAAAAGCCTCTGAAAGACATCAAAGCTGACGAAGAGCGAGGCCGAACGTTGCAAATCACGACGTCAAATTGTCAAGAAGAGAACGGCAAGAAATGTCTGGATACTGGTTTGTGTATAGTTCTACTGGGAACTCATGGGACCATTTATTAACATTAACTCGGCAGTACAGCTGGACCACATTGGTTTCCCGCACAGCTGAAATATGAAAGTAATACGCATTGTATGTGTTCAATGCGATAATATAATGTATGAATGTAGATGTCGACATCTGAGCCCGCGAGAGTTGTGCAATCACTATATTCCCTACAATAAACTCACTAGTACAAAATGTCTCGCAGTGCACCACCGTAGCAAATTTGATTCTAATTAGCCATGCGACAAATCTTCTCGAGATATTCAAGAGTTGTTACAAGTTTAGGAAAGTAACTCAACATCAGTGTGGTAGTTGGCTGCGAGGCGGCTAGGAGTATTGTGTCCATTGTGTGGCTCGCTAGGCGAGCGAGTCTTCACGCTGCGTTGTAGCGAGGTAGTGAGATATCA
>JAQFYQ010003229.1:0-10861 GCA_034694885.1 Buchholzia appendiculata
CCCGACGGAGAACTAACTCTTACATTATTGTAATGTTGATGAAAAACCGCAACTGGATCTTATTGCTAATTGTTTTCTAACAGCCCCCCCCCCGACTCCAGTGTTGCTATTGATACCGTACGTAAGTTTCAGCTGTCCGGATTCTAGCGTGTCTAGAAGTCCGGACCCGGATACTTGTTATGTGTCTACAGGACACGTTTTGTGAATGCCATGAATGTAGACGGTCATAAATGTGTAGATCCCTTTTCGGATTGACTAATAATTTGGGTTGTTAAAAATGGGTGTTAATCAGACTTATAACCCTAACCCCAACCCTAACCCTACCTCAACTCTAGCAGTTTCCCGTGCAGTGAGCTAAAGTAAAGGAGAACCGGTATACCGTTGTTTACGAACACGATTTGGTTTAAAGTATGGTTTGATTTGATAGTGGTGTTGAGTTTAGGGTAGGATAGGGTTGCCATCTGGTGTTGATTGAACTTGGGGTTAGCATTGAGTTCAGTTAGATTTAGGTTAGGGTTTGGATCTAAGGTTGGGTTAGGTTTATGGTTAAGTAAACTTGATGTTTGAATTAGTCGTATGATTACAATTCTATGCAGCACTTCGTTGACATTTGTTTTTTGTTAGTCAAATATTTTAACGCTTGGTTTAGAGTTTGATTAGATTTAGACTAGTGTGAGAGTTAGGGTTGATGTTAGAGGTGCGGATTGAAGTTAAAGTTGCGGGTTGAGGTTAGAGTTTGATTAGATTTAGTGCGAGAGTAAGAGTTGCCAGTTGAGGTTGGGGTTACATGGCACGATGTTAATGCCATGTACAAAAATTCCGCACAGTTCTAGAGTATCACTGCTTAACTACAGCACTGCTTATTTTGCCTTAGCCCCAGTCTAAACTGTGACCTATGTCCTAACCATGAGCCCCAGTCTAAACTGTGGCCTTTGTTCTAACCATGAGCCCCAGTCTAAACTGTAACCTTTGTTCTAACCATGATCCCCAGTCTAAACTGTAACCTTTGTCCTAACCATGAGCCCCAGTCTAAACTGTAACCTTTGTCCTAACCATGAGCCCCAGTCTAAACTGTAACCTTTGTCCTAACCATGATTTAGCAGAACATAATGCAAAGGTGATCAGATGACAGTATAAGTTCCATGCTTGATGCCGTACTCTTGTGGCAATGGCAGTCGCCCACTCGTCCAGCTGTGTGAAGATCTGTTTGTGGATTACGATGTCTCTGCTCTGAGCTAGTATTCGATGTTCCTCGAGTAGAATGAGTTCGTCGGTTGAACATCAGTCGTCAGTCGACAATGGTCTAAAGATGAAGATAAAACGAAAGAGTCTCGGTGAGAAACCGTCGCTGGACAAGAAGGACGCTGTCGGTAAGCTCGGCAGCTGCGTCACCGCCTCTAAGACACAAGGTAAAGCAAGCCCGGAAGAGGACGACGTCGACCTTAGCGTTGGCATGCAGGATAATAGTGCTTCTGTGAAGGTGAAGGCTACGGCTGCTGCGAAGCCGAAGGGCAAAGGTCGCAAGAAAACGTCTTCCGGCAAAGAGGATAAGTCCGGTTTGGATATCGATGTTAAGGATAACGTAAGCGATGGCGAGTCGAAGTCTAGTATTGCGTGCGAATCGGATAGTAAGTGTTCGGCCGCGAGCGAATCAATCGAACCAATCGTTGCGAGCGAGAAAGACGGGAGAAATCGTGATGTCGATGTGCGGAATAGCCTGACGACATTACCTGTCTGCGTGACAGGAAAGACGGAGGGTGGAAGAGAGGGAAATGTTGAGGACGGTGTGACGTCATTGCTCGGTGCTTCCCAGCTGACTGACACAGGTGCTGTGAAGGTAAGAAATGTCTACTTGTATGATGCTCTGATTGCTCTGCTGTGTGTGTTGTTTTTTGTTTGATGGTCTGTTGTGGTAGTGTCTATGTATGCTAGATTGAAGATCATTCTGTTTCATGTACTTTGTAGAATGGTGAAACCTCTGAATCACAGTTAAAGCTCAATGTGATTTAGAATTGTATCGGGGAGCTGTGATGTTGTTCAACTGTTTAGCAATTGATGATTATAATGATGATAGTGCTCTTCCGAAGACAAGTCCTGGCGATGGTTATTTGTCTCACGCACGACTTGACCAACTAGGCCAGATGAGCACGGGTGGGCGGCCAGAGGTCCTTCCCGTACAGGCAATGGGACCTGAACAACTTGCCCAAGTTTGTTACCAGACAACACTTCCGGCTCGGATTCGAACCCGCAACCTCTGTGGTACGAGTCGAGCACACTACCAATTTGATGAGATATCTGGTCATCCCCTGGTTAGCAATTACAAGCAGGATAACTGGATGGCAATCTTTTCCTCATGAAGGTTTTTCTTCCCAGGAATGAAAATTTGATTGAGGGGTCGGTTGCTCAGTGCTTTGTTTTGAGTGTCTTTCTTTAGTGGCGCGGCTGCTTTGCTGGGAGCCACCAGTCACTGCGAAGTGTGTCAAAGTGAAGTGTGTCAAAGTGAAGCGTGCCAAGTCTAGCATACATCCTCCTGACACCAGGCTTGGTGTACTGATAATAACAAATCTGATGTTGCATAGTGACTCAAACTGAGTTCAAACTGGGTGTTTCTTGGCAGGAACTAGATGCAGTATCATTTATACAGGTATTGATGTACATTGTACAGGTGTGTTAATTTCATGTGAACTTCATCTAGGTGAATCCTTTGCATGTAGTCTAATCTGAAGAAATTTGGAAGATTGATTGTTTTGTTGCGCCTTGTGGATCGTTGGTCTTGTGCAGAAACGACGCCGGTACAATGTATGCAGTCAAGGTTAAGAGTTCATTCCATTTGTTGCCTTGTGTCTAGTACAGGAACAATGCTTGTATACAGTCAAGGTTAAGAATTCATTCCATTTGTTGCCTTGTGTCTGGAACAGTAACAATGCCTGTATAAAGTCAAGGTTAAGAATTCATTCCATTTGTTACCTTGTGTCTGGAACAGTAAAAATGCCTGTATACAGTCATGGTTAAGAATTCATTCCATTTGTTGCCTTGTGTCTGGAACAATGCTTGTATACAGTCAAGGTTAAGAATTCCATTTGTTGCCTTGTGTCTGCAACAGGAACAATGCTTGTATACAGTCAAGGTTAAGAATTCATTCCATTTGTTGCCTTGTGTCTGCAACAGGAACAATGCTGTTAAGAATTGATGCCATGTTGTTTTGCTATCTTGTGGCATGTAGCAGAACAATGCCTATACACAGTTAAAGTCATCTTTAGTCGAGCTAATGAATTCATTCCATGTTTTGTTACTACGCTGTTGTTTGACCTTCAATGTGCATCGCTGTTGTTTGACCTTCAATGTGCATAGCAGTGGCGAACAATTACGATTATTTCCTTTATTGTGTTCTACTATGTATATTATATCTTGTCTATCCAGTTTATCACATGATAGATAATTATGGTGAATATATTTTGTAAGTAGGCCTAAGTGGACTAATAACCTGAATTTTGTGGTAATATTTTAGGCAACATTTTAAGTACTAACGTAACATTTCAATGTATTTCCAGGTATGCTATTCTGTAAGAAATTTATAACATAATATAATATAACAGTAGGGTTGTGTAAAAGGAAGTATAAAATTGATATTTGTGTTTGTACAATGAAGTAAGCAGTGTTGACAAGTGTTGACAGTTTGAAGTGCAGAGTGTCTGATCTATTGTGCACTGATTGCATGTGAAGTGCAGAGTGTGGCAGTGTGCAGATCTATTGTGCACTTGTTGCACCTCAAGTGCACATCAGTTGAAGCACAATGAGCTTCTTATCTAGATGTCATCTATGATCGTACAAACGGTTCATACGTTGAGATCAGTGTGTAATTTATGCCTGTTCAATGCAGCTACTGACTTTTTATACATTGGGTTTGTGAAGTCAGTGCATTAGACAGTGAAGAGATTAATCATGGCAGTTCTTTCACAGTAAGCAGACTGACTGACTGACTACCTCGGTGAACTACCAAGTGCAGTACACTTAGTCAAAGCTGTCAGTAGGCTTTGCTTAGTTTGATTAATACTTACTTTTCTATAAGGGAAATCTTATCTTTATATGTAATACTCCGTTTCTACAGCAAAATCGTTGATTAATTTATGTCAAGAGAGTTCCAACTCCTCTACTTACGACTGCGTCGTCTCACTTAGATTCTGCTACTTACTAGATTCTGCTGTGTTCCGTTATTGAAGCTCATCTGAAGCTGTCGTTGATTAAGTTTCAAGCCTAAGGTGGCTTGAAGTTTGTAGGCCTAGTGCATTTGCCTGTAGTTCCTTATTTATGTCCATAGATAGGTGGGAGATCCACTTCGGCCCAAAAGAAAATAGAGTGAGTTTAAATTTGATTTAATATTGTCAAATACAATATTGGAGAGAGAGAGAGAGAGAGAGAGAGAGAGAGAGAGAGAGAGAGAGAGAGATTACATTGTTTAAATTCGACTGCAGAGATTACACTGCATTAGATTAGTCTAACAATATCTTATTTGGATTGAAATAGATGATGTCTATTGTAATGTAGGCCTAATTACGATGATGATTATCTTGCGTGCATGTTCTATGTAATATTCTTCACCTATTGCAACTTGTCAAATATAGTGAAGAGTGCAGTTTTTATTCTGGTGTTTTTGTAACGGTCTTGTTTCTGTTCGACACTGCGAGGAGAGTGCATTATTTATGATCAACTTGAGCACAATGTGTGTGCGTGCGTGTGTGTGCTTGCGTGCGTGGGTATGTGTGTGATGCTAAGTAGAACTAAGATAATGCTGGAGTACAGACATTTAGCTCACAGCTGTGTCAGCAGCTATCGGGAGGGGGGGGGGTAAGAGAGTGAGACGGACGGTCAAAGGGAGAGGACATTGTGCTATTATATTGAACAACCAGTATTAATTTTTATTAATGATTTTGAGTTGTCGTTGTGTAGACCTATGTTGGTTTCACCACAGTTATAAAACTGGCGTTGAATTTAGTTATTATGTTCATATTTTATGTCTTTACCACTTGCTCTTTCTGTATTTGGGTGAATATGCCTTTCTGTGTCTCCTATTAACTGTGCGTCTCTTTGTCTCTGTATTCTCTGTGCATGTGTCGGCCTGTGTGGCTGTTTCTGTCTGTGTATTTCAACGTATCGCGATCTGGCTCTCTGATGTAAATTGTTACTTGTAGTATTTAATAGTAGTATTATATGATATGTGAATTGAGACTAGTTTTTTATTCTGACGTATCTGCTCACTGATTGCTCCTCTCTGTTCGGGTACCGAGATGTTTTCTGACTACAGTGCTTTGAAATATCCGTCTGGTCGCGTTCTGGCTTTATTTGCTGTAAACTTATCCCCTACCTTTCTTTCCTTTTCTTTGCTCTACCGACGTTGGCAACGGCTAGGTACAGTGTAGTAGTTTCACAGTAGTTGATGTTTGCTTTAGCCGATTCGGGTTTGTGTTGAAAGGGATATATAAGAGAAGGGGTGGTGCACCACCTTCGTTAGTCCCTTGTACTCCGTACCCCCCACCCCCCACTCCTCGACCTGGCAGCTGTGTCAGGCGGTGATTATACAACTGGCTACTAATCAATGCGTTCTCAACTACTACGTTGCTTCGGTCGCGGACGGGCCTTTGTTTATAAATAGTTCAATTGATTTTGCTGTCTCGATCGCTTTAACCGTTGAAACCCCTCCCCACCGTCCCTCGCAGCCCTCCATCTCTTTTTTAACCATTAGGCTGTGTGGAGGCGATGTGTTCAAAAGCTGTGAGAGAACTAAACACTACCAGAGAGAGAGAGCAAGTTGTTAATTATGGATCGTCCACTGCTGTACTTGTTGAACATGTTTGCATGAGATGTGGGGAGAGAGTCGAAGGAGGGGTGGCTAGGTGGAGGGGGTACTGTAGGTTAGGGTGTTTGTTTGAGAATGTCTATAACCCACTAGTGGTGGGTGAACACGGGGGGGGGGTAAATGTGGAGTAGTAGAGTATGGTGAACTCGTTGACTATACTGCAACAGTTGTGAAGCGTAGCAGGTTGTAATTGTATCTAAAGTGCGTTTACGACCTGACTCGTTATTACTGCTGCCGCTGTGTGATGGTAGCTGGGACAGGTCGCTACTGATTAATCGCTCAATGACACGTCACGCTGCTCTCAGTGCAGATCTGCAGCGTCATCATCAGCTGCTGCAGCTTGGGATGCTGAGCACTAGTGCTTGGGTAGGAAGTGCGAGAACTGAACGTCGTCCCTAGCTGAGACTTCCCTAGCTGAGACGTCTTTAGCTGAGACGTTCCTGTGGGAACGTGTTTAGCTGAGACGTCTTTAGCTGAGACGTTCCTGTGGGAACATGTTTAGCTGAGACGTCCTTAGCTGAGACATCCCTAGCTGAGACGTCCCTAGCTGAGACGTCCCTAGCTGAGACGTCCCTCCGTGACGTCATTAGCTGAGACGTTCCCGTGACGTCCTTAGCTGAGACGTCCCTAGGTGAGACGTTCCCGTGACGTCATTAGCTGAGACGTCCCTAGCTGAGACGTCCCTAGCTGAGACGTCCTTAGCTGAGACGTCCTTAGCTGAGACGTTCCCGTGACGTCCTTACTAATAATTAGTTCTGTCATAGCTCGTCGGAGCTAATTCATTACATGGCGTGATTAATCGCCTGATTTTATTTGTGGGGGAAATGGTGTGTGTTTCGTCACGTTGTAGACTTTGAGTGCAGTCTGGACGATGCGATTCAGGCCTCGGGGGGAGGGGGGGTTATATGTACCAGCAAAAGACCATGGGATTTGCTCTGTTTAGAGTCGAGAGTACAAGTTTGTTGGGCGAGGTTTTTATTTGTGAATAGAGCCTAGAGTTTAGGCGTGTCGTACTTAAAACACACATATTCTTATTTTTAAACTAGGTACCGATTACGCACAATGCGAGGAATCCACTATGTGCTTTGAGATAATTAACTTGCAATTGCATGCAAGGCATAATTATGACTAAAATAGCAAGATGTGCTTGGTGAAAATAGAACAAATAGTGAGATTATACCTGACATTTAAATTATAGGGAAGAAAGTAATGGGTACAGAAAAATGGAAACTAGAAGGGGAAAGAAAGGGAACGAATTGAGGGCAGAAATTCTTAACTCTTATAGGTCTATCATTAAGGGAGTAATGAAAATATGGTTGTGGGCGTCTCTGGATGGAATATTGTCCATACACAACCGTGGCTTTCCTTCTGTTTATATTTCTCCTCGCTTGCATTTCTACTCCTATAGAACTGGAGCCAGTAGAACTTCAGTTGTTTGAACTAGTTCAGCTAATAGAGCTTTTGCAAATAGAATTGGAACTAGTAAGCCATAATCGAATATTGCAACTAAGTTTGTCAGTCTAGCCAAAAAATGACGTGTCTAGTCTGCTCTGTATTCAAAATCAGTGATTTCCTTTCTATATTTCTAGTTCTTAATGACTGAATTAAAGCACTGCCGATATACATCTGAAGATCTATGATAGCTTATTAACGAGTAATTGTGGTCCACTCTTCACCCCTCTGTAACTGTTGCTGTTTTTATCATCGTGCTATTAGGACTGGTCTGCATCCAAGCTTGCAAGGTTCTAATATGTTTATGCTTTGAGATCATTAGAAATGTACTCACTCATCCTGTTACAGGTCAGAAAGAGTTGGTGTTGTTTGTACAAGAAAGTAGTGTTCTCTTGTGATTCTTTGCCCTGTACTACTTCAACTCGAAGGCAAGTATTTGAATGCTATACTTTACCAGATACTTTTCCCTCTACTACTAGTACTTGAAGGTTTGTGCTTGAATGCCTGGATACTTTGCCCTCTACTACTTGCACTTGAATGTTTTGGATACTTTGTCCTAATACTTTGACTACTCATGCATTGTATTCTTTAACCTGTATTACTTGCACTAGAGGCATAAATAATCCTGACATTGTACGATGTGGTTTGATGTGTATTTCTGTTTTCTCCAATAGATTATCATTATGAGTAGTCTCCTTCCTTGCCTTGTATGCTTACAAGTTACATGTGCATTTCGTGCATACATATGTGACACATTGTTCATACACTTGTTTATACACTTGATATGTAGAGCTTTCAATGTGTAGATCTGGTACAGTGGTACTCAATGACTGGTCTAGACTTCACCTCTCCCATGAATGTAGTGTTGACATCTTTGACTATCTTGCTTGGTGTAGCGGTTAGAGAAGTCTCTCACACTGTCATCTTGCTTGGTCTAGTGGTTAGAGAAGTCTCTCACACTGTCATCTTGCTTGGTCTAGTGGTTAGAGAGGTCTCTCACTATCATCTTGCTTGGTGTAGCGGTTAGAGAAGTCTCGCCCTCTCATCTTGCGGTGTATTTCGATTAAAATAATATTCCTCTGCTGTAGTTTTGTCCAATCTTCTTGTTCCATTACTCAGATATCTTTGGTTGGTAACATTAGCTTTTAATAATACACAACTGATGTTACTTTACAATTTCTCTTCCAGATCTATTACTGGATCAACCTGTTTCGTGTCTCCTTTTAACCTCTGTCTGTCTGTCTCTCTCTGTCTCTCTCTATCTATCTGTCTTTCTCTCAAAATATTTCTCTTTTGTTCTCTCTTTCGCCCTATAGTACAGGCTATCCTTATTAAGCATTCCTACTATGGTCGACTGTTTGCATTATCTCTCTCTGATATCGTTATTGAGTTTGATTAGACGCTTAACGCCTTCTGGTCGCTCTTTGTGAATGATGAGGAGTAGGTGGACAGATGTGGGAGGGGGAGTAGGTGGACAGATGTGGGAGGGGGAGGAGGAGGGAAAGCGGTAGGGCTGTTGTGCAGCTTGCAGTGTGCTTGTTCTTGATCATGGTGTCTAAACCCCTCGGGATATCAGTCAGTCATAATGACTCTGATGCCTTCTAACCTTGTATCTCTGCTCATGTAAACAGTGAACGAACGTTGGACAGCTCACGGCGTTGCTGTGTTGTAACTTGTAATATATATGTAAACAGCTGCTTTCTTTCTTTGTGTCCGTCGTTCTGACTCGGCGTTGCTTCATCCACGGTGTAGTTGAATCAGGCTGAACGTTTGTAAATGACTTGCGAGATGACAAGGTGACCTGTCATCAAGCTCAACAGAAAGGCGATGTTTAAACATGTGACCCGTTTGTTGGTGGGTAGAGATCGAGCACGGTGTATCATGAATGCTATTTCTGTAAAACGCTAAACGCTTTCTGCTATAAATATAGAGCTGCTACCAGTGTCATGTTGTTAGTTCTGAAATCAGATCAGTTTATATTGCAACTCTATGTGATTGTAGTTCAGAGAAATGTCGGTAGTTGGTTTTTCGCGACGTTTGTTAAATGAACCGTTAATGAACGAACGCTGCTTTTCCTTATCGTTCTGGTTATCAGTGACTAGTGGATCATTTATCTACAGAACAAATAGATGCTTCTTGCCTGGTCGAACTAGAATCTGGAAAACTAGTTCAGCGTTTTTGAGATGGTCGTTTTTAAAAGTGAACCAGTTTTGTTCATTTTTCCTAATGTATGTCAGTGTAGATCTGTACTGTTTAGTATTTTGTTATCAGTGTTACCCAATGACGTTTCTAATAATATTTATATTACCGTCTTCCTGTGAAATGTGATGCTGCGTCTGATTATTTTGAATAGAGGCCAGCAGGCTTTCTCTGTAATCACTTTTTATGGCGTCTAATAGCCGTCCAAGTCTTTCTGTTGTAATTCATTGATTCTCTTGCAGAGACAAGGCATTTCTCTCTGTGGCTGGGTATACTACAGTAGGTCTGATCACCTGGGACCAATAGATACTCGAGGAGCCCTGTTCGGCAGAACTGTGTGATCACTGCAGCTCTACAGGGTATTCATTACTTGCAAGCTCTTTACGCCTCTCTCGAGATAGAGGAGGGCTACAGCTGCCAGCATCTACCCCCACCCTCTGTGAGGGGGTGGGGTGGGGGCAGTAATGGGAGACGAGTAATAACAACAATGTATGAATTATCTCAGCCGTTGCTTCTCTACCTAACCTAATACTATGGAAAGATAACGTCGACTGTAGATGGGTAAAACGTTTCCAACTGGAACGACTTCATCTACGCATATCGGTAGAAGCTTTACCACACCTCATCAGTTGCTGGGAAATATTTGGGTGACATCTAACCTTTTTGACATGGAAAGTTTAATGTAAGATATTAATGATTTGGACTCTGCTTGTAATAGGTCTATGCAAACCTATTTGTGCTGTTTTTGTACAACGGTGGACATTTAATTTGAAGCGTTTAGTTAACACAACTAAATTAGGTTTTGTGTCAAGTGTTTAAGGTTTTGATATTCAAGTTTGTGCATATGTGCTGGTTGCTGAATTATCTTGGGCCCATCATTCACATTCAAAGATAGCGTTTCTCAGTTCATTGCTTTATTTGTTTGGCATGCTCTTGGGTGCTTACAGAGATTGGAATCCATTGTGAGTGCTGCTGAATGTACTAAATGAGGTGGATAAAGTTAGAGTGCCAGATATTTCAGTCGGTTAAGCACTCGCCTCTTGTTCTAAATGTCACTGGTTCAACTCCCGAGCCAGGCTGTGTTGTCGGGAACAGAATCAGATCGGCAAATGTGTGTTCTCTCTGCCGACTCCGTTGCCAGGCAGTTCTAGCTGTAACAGGCTAGGTAGGGAGTTGATGTGTTCATCTAGCACACTGGCCCAGGTTTGTCGAATCGTGCACCACGTCAGACTGAGGGCTGTGGAGGGAGATCAGCGGCCAGGCAACATTCTATCCGGAAGGCATCGAATAGTTTACTTAACAATTAAAGTGATGAATGTGCAGTGTTTGATTGTACGCTTTTTGTCTCACTTCTGT
>JAQFYQ010003230.1:0-10861 GCA_034694885.1 Buchholzia appendiculata
ATGGTTGCGTCAGCAAATGTCGCGCGACAGATACGATATATCAAAGCATTAACTGTTCAGCTCTCCTTTCCGTCGCTCAGTCAACTCAGCGACGAAACTTATTATTCCTCGTGTTCAACTGCAGACGTCAGACGTGCAGCTTTTTAGATTACTCAGGAAGAATTGGTGGTTAATAGCTATAGCCTATAGGTCTGATAAAACTCGGTTAATGACTATTTGTTAAATCTGCGGACGTTAAAGATTGGTTATTATATATTCGTTAGTTTTGGATGAAAATCAGTTACAATAAGTCTCAATCAGCTATAAACGCTTTGCGTTTTGATATGAACGATGGATAAAATGTCAAACAGCCTCAACTTTCATCATAATTAAGTTAGAATCAATGCAGGAATAATTTTCCGTACATAATAATATATAAGCGCTGCACTGTTTGATATCAAGTGAAATCCAGGTATGTCGTTTTTCCTATTCTAACTGATAGTGTGGCTATTCTTGAGCCTATCCTCTCTCGTTTAACTTTTCTTCGTCGTTTACTCTCAAGAAGAAATACTGATTTTAGACCAAGTTGAAAACCATGATCTGTTATGCTATTCCATCTTGAACTATGGATGTGCGTGTTGGACATGGAATAGATCAATGTATGAGGAAAAATAATTTCAGCAATGACTTTAAAGAAAACTGATGAAGATAGGTAAGCTGAGAAGGCAAAATGAACAGAAAAAAGTTATTGAAAAACGAACTTAAGCTTCGAAAGATGCAGAAGAAACAAATTGGAATCTGCAGGGCAAGTATTTGCAAGGTTCCAGAGGCATGACACATTTTCTGGAAGATAAAGAGTGGGACAAAAGGCCCGGGTAGATGGACGAAAATCAAGACATTTGAGAAGAAAAAAAAACAGAACAGTAGAAGAACGTCGGACGGAAATCCATAGTAACCAATAAAGTCGCCATCAGATGGTAATGATGAAACCAATAATGACGATAACAGTGATGATGATGTTGATGACGATGATGACGATGAGTGATTTCTGAATTTGAGCGTCTCGATCTTCAGCATAATTCTTCATTTTACAGGGATCAATCAAATAGTTGGCATAGATCATTAAATTTTTGTATGCAGCACCAAATCATCATATTATATATAAACTTTTTTCGCCTTCAAAGCAAGACACAGTATATAAATGAATACGTTACAAACTAAAGTTAAAAACGAAAGAGAGAAAGAAAATTACACCACATAGACACTAAATTTCAACAACAGCATTATTGTGTTCATCTTTGTCTAAATCAAGATCTGACGTTTGGATGTCTTTTAGATTTTGAGCAATTCAATCGTTATGCTTATTTAATCATTGTTAATGTATCATTTATTTTTGTGGTCACTTCAGATTTCCAGATTTGATTTCTGATGACGCACACCATCCATAGTAACTTGATTGACTTTGCATAGTTGCAATAACTCAAAATTACTTTCCATAAAAGACGTAGTACACTTATTTCGCTTCACAAATTAATCAAAAGAGAAAGTTATTTGCCTAGCGCTGTACCGCTGCAAACAATGTTTCCTCATTTTTCGATGTACAGTATCACGTAATTCATTTTTGTTGTGGTATTGCTACTGCGCGAGCAAACCTAATAGTCTGCTGAGGAATTCACTTTCCTCGGCAGAACTGCTCCGTCTTTAGGTTTCGATTGCGCTACATGTAATGAGCGAGTCGATTCTGCGAAAAAAATAGCAACCGGTGTCACGAAATAACAGGAACGAAACAAACACACACCGGCGATAAACAGATCTAAACTTTTGTTCGCAGAATTCTCAAACACAGCGACATTGTTTCTCTCATGCAGTTCGTCAATCCCCACGAGGCTCATTTTTGCTGAGCTATCTTACATTTGATACGTTTTCAACGAATGGTCTAAAATAGGAACGTCAACAAAATGCATCATTCAAGATCAGTTCTGTGAGCATGTGCCAGCGATTGGACGGCAGGGAGATTTTTTTAATGAGAAGCGTCGAAACAATTTTCTTTGGTGTTCATATTTTGAAACAAATGCATTTCGATTTACACTTGAAGCAGGTAAGCGCTGTAGCTTTGCAACCTGTGTAAATAAGTATTGTGAGGCTGCACGATGAAGTAAGGTCGGTGTAATCTGTACGCTCTACTGCGCACTCACTGTACACTCACTGTACGCTCATTGTACACTCACTGTACGCTCTACTGTGCACTCTACTGTACCCTCACTGTACGCTCTACTTTACCCTCACTGTACGCTCTACTGTACCCTCACTGTACGCTCTACTGTACCCTCACTGTGCGCTTTACTGTACACTCTACTGTACACTCGTGGTACACTCACTATACACTCCACTGAACACTCACTGTACAGTGTACACTCACCGTGCACTCACTGTACCCTCACTCACTTTACACTCTATAGTATACTGTACATTCCCTGTACACTCTGCTGTACACTCACTGTATACTTACTGTACCCTCACTGTACACTCATTGTACACTTCACTATACACTCTATTATAAACTCTATCGTACACAGGGATTTGTCGAAAATGAGGTGGGGGGGGGTGGTCGGACGGTCTGACGAGCGGGGGGGGGGGTGGCGACGATTGGACCGACCCCCCCCCCCTGGGTTCGTTCTAAACCCGACCCCCCCTGGTTTTTTTCCGAAGCCAGGTGGGGGGGTCGGGACACCCGCCCTACCCCCCCAGACAAATCCCACCCTGCGTACACTCTACTGCACACTCACTCTACACTCTACTGTACATTTACTGTACACTCCACTGTACACTCTACTGCACACTCACTGTACACTCGCTGTAAACTCTACTGTACACTCACTGTACACTCACTGTACACTCTCTGTACACTCACTGTACATGCACGTGTTATAAAAGTGTTGACGTATTCTCGGCTGTTTATTTGAAAGTACTTAACCAACCTCTCATCCATCTCAGTTAACCAATGGCAGCGAATTGATACATTTGCTTGGCACTGTTTATAGCCGGTGTAGCGGTGTGTATAGCACAGGGCGTGACTTTTAGTACCGCGGCGTAAAGTAAAGCATTATCTTGTTCTCGGCTGAAACGGAGATTCTGGAAACAAGCGAGACAATGATCAATCACGAGGTTTTAGTTGATGGGATTTATTTGATGTGACTGTATCGAGTGGTCGGCCGAGAGTTCGTCTCTTGACACTTTTAGTGATCCGATGCTGGAAACAAGATTAGGAAAATGGCGTAAGAATGTAATGAGAATGAATGGAAGCAATGGAAGCAAATGCAGACAGGTAAAAACAAGTAAAAGACTGGGTGATGTAATGGGGAGAGAGGGAGACAGGGAAAGAGGAAAAGAGGCAAAGAGGGAGAGAGAGGGGGGATTGATGGAAAAAGGGAGAGAGGGAAAGATGAAGAGAGGCAGCGTGAGGGAGAGAGAGAGGGAGAGAGAGAGAGAGAGAGAGAGAGAGAGAGTCAGGGAGAGAGAGGGAGGGAGTCAGAGAGAGAGAGGGAAAGATGGAGAGAGAATGAGAGGGGCGAGGGAGAAGGAATAGAGAGGGAGAACGAGAGAGAGGGGGAAGATGGAGAGAGGGAGAAAGGATATATCGAGATATGGAGAAAGAATGAGACAGATTAGATGGAGAGAAACATCATAAATAGTTGAAAATATCGACTACTATCGGTGGTGTTGAGCCTATAGTTGGAAAATATTACTCATTAAGTTGATAGGGCCCGTATTCTCTATATCTCAATTCTCTATTTCTGTCCTGGAAGAAGGATGATCACTATGGATTTTCATCTCATCCTGTCTTCCGATGTCCTTCTGAAACGTTAAGACTGAAAAGTATAGCAAGAGACAGGAAGGAATCGAAATGCATTGTGATCAATCTTCCTTCAGACGTCGAAACGTGATGATGATGATGATGATGATGATGATGACGATGACTATGACGATGATGATGATGATAATTATGATGATGATGATGATGATGATGATGATGATAATTATGATGATGATGATGATGATGATGGTGATGATAATAATGATGATGATTTCCTATGTGAAGCGTATCTGTTCCTGTTCATGATGTACATTAACTTCTTAATAGATTCCTACTTGTTAAGGTTGAAAGATTTACGATGAAACGTCATTCCAACAACCGTAAATCAAGCTTTAGATTTAATCATTTAATTTCATACCACAATTATAACGATAGGACGTAAGTTTTACGGTACCTTGAGATTAATTGTCTCACAAATCCGCAAACACATTTATACAGAATTATACTTACCGTAGAGAAATTTTTCCGAAGAATCCTTACCAATTCGTAATGGAATTCTAAAGCCTCACGCTGCATAATCTCACGTACTGCCCGTTGGGACTATCTGGAATTAACGGTGGATGCTGTGATGTAAGACATAATTCCAATATCTCAATGTCGTCAAATACCATAGTTGCTCAGGTCTTTTATGACGTCTTTTATGACGTCATATTGTTAGGAGTTAATTGCGCTGATCATGAGCTCACTGTGTGGCAGCGAGTGCGGTGGTATTCATCACCATAACAGATTCATTATCTCGTAGTCATTGTTGATGATCATTGGTTATTGGATAGGCATGGCAGTTTGTGGAAGAAAATATAATGGAGTTTGAGTTAGTTGGATTTTATTAACGTGTTCGCACTCAATCGAGAATGAGAGAAAGACCGAACATATGGGGATAAATAATGGCTCGAGAATGCATCCAGTGTAAGGAGAAGAGTGAGAAGAGGAACTGCCTGTGTCTGTCTGAGATTGTATCTTTTCCGTCTCTTTGTTTCTGTCTCTTTGTTCTGTCTGTCTGTACATCTATCTGTTTGTTTCTGTCCATCTGTCACTCTGTCTATAAATATGTTTGTTTTTTAGATCTATATGTTTATCTGTCTGTCTGTCTGTCTGTCCATCTATCTGTCTGTCTCTCAGTCATTCAGTCAGTGAGTCAGTGAGTCAGTGAGTCAGTGAGTCGGTGAGTCAGTGAGTCGGTCGGTCTGTCTGACTGTCTGTTTGTCTGTCTACATCGTATATCAGCATCACATATTTTTGCACAAACTGCTTGTTAGATACCGCCCCCCACGGTAGCAGCATGCAGTTGCTGAACTCTTCGGACTACGTCCCCGGGCACGACGCTCACCTCGACTTCCTTAACGAAGCCACTGAAGCTTCGACCTTTACCGACACGCTCGAAGCCACACAGGAGTACTACCCCACCTGGAAGCAACCCATCCACCTGATCATCCTCTACACGGTCGTCTACTCCACTGTCTTCCTGCTGGGTGTGTTGGGCAACACGTTGGTCATCCTCGTCGTCTACTGCAACCCACAGATGCACAACGTTACAAACTATTTCATCGTCAACCTCGCCGTGGCAGACATGTTGGTCGGGATGTTCGTTCTGCCCATCACATTAGTCTCGAATCTTCTCAGCGGTAAGTATAACAAGTTTGATGTTTGTAGTTGTGGATATAATTGTGGTTGAGTTGTAGAAAACTAATAAGTTGTTTTTGCAAAATGAAATAATTATTCAAAGAAATTAGACAAATAAAAATAAACGTTGAAATAATCAATATTAAATATCAAAATAATGCTAGGTAACGGTATGCTAATTGTTATTCACTTAAAGCATTATTGTAGGAATTTTCGTAGAGAATTTTGTTAAGTAGAAATAAAAAAATAATAGAATCTGGTAAATGTTGTCAAACCAGTCTGAAACCAACTTGATTGAAACGACCTACATGAACATTATTCAAATGCTAAGAAAGCACCGCTGGCGGGCAGCTCGAAGTAATACGAATCAAGTTAAGTGTTTTTAGACACAAAGAAAGTAAATATTGAGGTGATGTTATGCGAAACGCTTTGTGTTAATGAGTTTATATTCAAACTTTGTTTGATCGTAGGCTCTCGCATGGTGGGTATTTTGCAAACATTAAAAATATAGGTTTAGAATTTAGGTGAGGGGGTATTTGGTATGATCTGGTGGTTACGGCGCCTGATATGAAGAACCGGGTTCGAGTCCCGGTGCTATTGGCCCGTGGTTGCTCACGTTTGTTCAAACTTATCGTAAATGAACTCTGCCTAAACCCCCATACAGTATATAACCATGTGCAACAAACGAAAGAAGATTATCCAGCAAATGAAAACTAATGAAAAAGCAATGATTTAAATTGAATCATTTTTTGCAAGGTCTCTTAAAAGTTATTATGAGATCGACATTACAAGTGAAGACAAGATTACCATCATCTTCACCTGCGTTTCTCTTCAAATCTCAGCTACACACGGACGAGACACGAGATCGGCAACGCCTCCGGATAGGATCTGATCAATACAAATATCGAACAATTTAATAATCCCTCTATAAATTGCATCCGTACAATTCATAGCGAAGCAGAAAAGTGCGAACGTTTTTTTCTTTCCGAGAATACACGGTCAGTTCGTCTCTGATCATCAGCGTCTCTTCGTGATAATTTTCTGGATATAGACGACTCCGTCGAAACGGACAATTTTTATTGGTCAAGAAAGATGTAAGCTAGTCTGGTCTTTCTGCACGAAAAATTACGATAAGCATGAGTCACTGCTCAATATCGAATTCGTGCTGGTAAAAGTTTACTCAAGTTTTTCTCTGCAAAATCGCCACTATGTTCTTCTTCTTCTTTTCTTCTTCTTCTTTTTCTTCTTCTTCTTCTCCTTCAGCAAATACCTCACTACACAATCAGTTAATATTCTCCATGCAGGATAATTTCCTTTCTATGGCAACCTGTCACGGACTAGGAGTCGTTTTCTGTTGACTGGGAAGAAGATGAGTCCGGAAATAAGTTCATCATTCCATCTCTGTGGTGTGTGTCCAATGAATTGGACACACACCACAGAGATGGTGTGTGTCCAATGTGTGAATTTAGGTCAAGGACAGTTTGTCCGAGTCCTACAGTTGCGCGGCTAATCGAAGTGAGTTCATCACGAGAAAGAAATCGAACCGACGAATTATTGTCCGCGTAATTTCCGTTAGAAATAATTGAAAATGAAATTAAATCGATAACTAAGAAAAAATGAATCAAATCTGATTTTGGTCTAACAAGAATCATAAAAAAACAATGTTTAATTTAATTATTCAAGATAAACGGCGCCATCTGAAAGTCATTTAATTATATTTTATTGAGGTTTCGATTAATAAATTTCACTAAATTAATTATTGGTAGTAATTTATGTCCTTTCAGTTGTACACATTACCCACTCCGAAACGATAGCTGCCTTCGAGAAATGACTTAGAAAGTTTGATTTTAAACTATTTTGAATAGAGTAATAATAATTTAAAGGAGACTCTAAATGAAACTATAAAAAAGAAACAGCCTGTTTTATGTGTTTATATCTGCTATTGTTATAACGCTATAAGTTTGGATGCTTACTCTGATAAGTATACTGAAGATAGTTTCCTTGATAAAAAAACAGTCCCTGGGGAGCATGTGTTTATCTGGCTTGCTTAGTTGACCTTTGCCTCATATTTTGCTGAATGAGAAGTTTTAATATGAACTTCTCAAATTACGTCATGTACATTATCGTCAAATATCGCCAAAACTTGAGCCATCTCAAATTTCTTAGCGTGATCTACGAAATGAACGACAGTATTGAGGCACTGGTTTTGAACAAAAAACTTGGTCTAACCGAAACGACGATATATAAAAACGTATTACGAAAGGTCGAATTCTAATAATATGTAGACATTTTTTAATTTCCCATCGCGATCGCATCTATTTGTGTCGCATGTTGGTCTCATTCGCCTCAACGCTAATCCGTGATTAGTTTAGACAGGTCGTAATCCACGAATGCTTATTTAAGAACGTATGCGCTTAGTCAGGACCGGGGAACGCATACTTATTAAGACCGCGAAATGTATCTAAGATTGTACGCTTATTCAAGACGACACCGGCACGGCCGTACGTCAGGGGGGGGGGTTCGGAGTTCAAACCCCCAAATTTAATTTACTTAAAATGTACGATGTTTTTGCAGAGAAAAAAAATGAATGAAAAGGTCGTCAAAAATTTTAGAAGCTCAACCCCAAAAGAAAATTTTGGAAAGGTCATCGCAAATGTTTGACTTATTCAGACCGTATGCTTATTCGAGACCGTATGCTTACTTAAGTCTCTTTGTATCTGACCTAAAGGTTGCCAGTAGAGAGTCAATGAAGCGTTTTTATCACTTACTTTCACGGACATCTCTTCTCGTCACGCAACACTGTCGTGTGTTGTGAGTTCAAACTCGCTGAAGCGTTCCTCCTTCCCTTCTTTCAACTAGAAGTCTTCAAACTGTCACTCGAGAAGGTTGCCCAATAAGGCGTGAGGGTTAAGAGAGGGGGTGGGCTATGTCCCTGATGGAAATTCATTCCAGATTTGCGACGGAGAGGGAGGGTTATATCATGGTCAGGGAGGGTGAGGGGGTTATATGGTCGAGTTGTCAGCACGCAACATGATTTGAACGACCTCATCACTGGCTGTATGACGTCATGGCTCGGTTTGTTTTTAGGTGAAAAACATTTTCTTTTAAACTGGCTTTCTTGTGAGGAGGTTTGCTGATTTGGTATTTATGGCTGCAAGACATTTCCATTCCGTTTGACGTGCTGTCGCCGTATTGAATTAGCAATAGTGAATTCCCCAGTTCGCATAGAAATGCTGCACTGTATTCGGCCTGCGTTTATGAAAGGTCACCGATGAACAAACTTTCACAGTTTATTTCATTATTGTGTTGAATTTTCTTTGCGTGAATAATCTGTTGTAGTTTAACAATGCTGCAATAGCGTTTGATAATTGTTGTTGTCGTTATTGTCAGGGAATATAATGAGAATAGACAGGAAGTTCTTATTATAATTGAATGAGTAATTTATTAATTACTAGATTGACTGTTTCACTGCTTGTTTGTTGTACAACGAAAGAGTGTTTCCGTCATTACTAAAATAGAAATTCTAAGAATATTACTGAAATGATTATCTGCCACATTTATTAATTGCGTAAACGAGAGCCGCTAATGGTGAAAAGTTGTCTCATATATTTTGCTCTCTGATCGATTTTGATCGCAGCTAGAGGCAATGCCTATAAAGATTTATCGTAACGAAACTCTCACGTGGATAAATGTAATGCTTAATTTGTTAACATTGTTATTATTTTTTCTTTTTTAGTTGGACTGACATTTGTGCTTGATTTCAAATCCACCTTCTATGTAAATATTATCAAATAACCGAATGAAAAAGTCCTATTAAATTGTGCAAAGTTCAAAATAACATACCATCTACGTACGATTTCTGTATGATCTATTTAGAATCGCATTGAAGCGCCCTCTTTCATCACTGAAGATGATTGCAAGACAAATTCAATTTATCGATCGCATGTTCTCTTGCTAATTCGCGTTCCTGACACGACCTTATGAGCAGTCATCCACTAAAAGGTAGTAAATCAGAAAATATCAAAGGGAAATAAGAGACACGCTATTTCTTGTACAAAACATATTGTCTGCTGCAATATCTTGAATCCATCATACAAGGGCATAGGAGTCGAATAGCAATGATGATAACTTTGTTTCTGCCTGATCAGCGCATAGCTACAGTAATGGATCAAAAGATGACGACTTGCTTGACGAGCCTTAAATTCGATACTAAATTATAGTTGGTACAAATTCGGTTAATTCCTTGTGAACATTGCTTCCAATTTCTAATATAGGTTAAAGACTATTAAGTATAGCTCTCAAATTAAAGCTATTGATTACAATATTTCAAACTGTTGAACACTTCAAAAGAAGCAGTGCTTTATCCTCCCGCGTGTCATCGTACGATTGGCTCTTGTCGTTATGGAATTAGACAGTTGTGTTGCGCTGCAGAGGCGCCAAATTACAACCTGCATTGCAAGAAATTTAAAAGCTACACTATGCGATATATATATATATTATTTATATATATACACTATATATAAGTTATATTATATATATGTATATATGTATATATATATATATATATATATATATATATATATTATTTCGATGAATTTATGCTGACAACTGTCTGATCCTATGATTATCTGCTCATGGACCTAATCTCAGGTCTACTGATTTGCCGACAGTTACTGATCTTGACTAAGTGTCTATTACGTACTTATGCTTCATGTAGCTACGGTATTAGATTGCTAACAAGATAATGTCAAACTTCCTAATTTAGACATACTCGATTCGTTGTACAAGATTTCGTGCACAAACATGTGTACTCTTATCGGTGCTTGCATGTTTTACGCTTAGCTCTACATAAACCTGTTCTCATCTTGATTTATGGAGTAATATAGGCCAAGACGTTAACATGCCTGTGCAATTAGGCGAAGGTATTAACATTCCTATTTCCCGCATAACAATCTATCTACATTTATTTCTAGTCATATTCAATATTAGAGCAGACAGTTTAATATCCCATATGTGTATGTAGTCATATTCATTATTATATTTAGCTCAGAGCATACTGCATTTCCTAGCACTGTTGTTCGTTTCTACAGTATGCTAAAAATATTTGTGTACAAAACAATGTTACGTTAGAATGACATAAAACTGTCAATTACGATTTAATTAATGTTGATACAATCTGATAATAATTATAATCGTCCTTTTACGCATTGTGTGATACTTCACTGAATTGCTTCCATATTTATTACGTCAGTTAATTATGTTGCAATTGGGCTTAGTGACAATGACTATAAGCCCTATCAATACGATATTAAATTGTTACTTTCAAATGTTTGCAATTCGTATAAATGCGTATTCCTATGTAATTTGGTGTGCAGTCACACCAGCTGT
>JAQFYQ010003231.1:0-10860 GCA_034694885.1 Buchholzia appendiculata
GAATATCCGGAGACGTAATATTCTGCTGGAGTAGACTACCGACAACATCCGACGTGCTTTTTCCCATCAAGTCTCGATCCACTATGTTTTCTGAACTGTCAACACTTTTTGACATCACACTGCTTTTACCGCAGGGTACAGAACACGATTTATCCGAAACTAGCTCATCTTTATTACTCATTGAAGTTAGTATTTGATTTTGGCATTCCACCCCTTTAACAAGACGTTGCTCATTTTCACAAGTCCTGGCTGCATCAAGTACTGCGTCATCCTCTGGTACAGTCCTGGAAATTGTACTTGTACCTCCAGATTCCTGCTCACTGGTGAAACATTGCATGGAAAGCAAAATAGCTCGTCTCAGCTGCAGTTCTTCGTCATCGATTTCATTTACAGCATGAACGGTTCTGAGTTCACAGACATTGGAGTCAACGTCGTCAACATTTATACAGTTTTTCACTTCATCATGACTACTAAACAAACTATGCGACAATTGATGCTGTTGATCATACGAATTAACTGCAGTAGACTTTTGACCACTCTGGCCTGCTACAGACGTACGGCTAATAGCATCAGTCAAGTCAACAGTTACAAGTGGATGATTATTGAGAAGTTTGTTCAATGTATTCTTTTTAACATTCTCCACTGTTGCTAGAGATGACAACGTATCACTACCATTAGACGTCATCCACGACATTCCATGAGATCTATCGGAGGGATCAGCTTGTTGCGAAGAAACACAGATCACATCTTCACTGCAGTCCGTCGAGCTCTGCATTCCACTCCCACTCCCATCCACTAACAATCCGTCACCGATAACATTTCCACGACTGTCAGCACTATCCACATAAGTACACTTGGTAAAGTTCTCTAGTTCACCGTCACGATCCTCGATATTTTCCACGTTACTGCTAACAGTGACAGTATCCTGAAACGGTTTTCCTCTCGCCAGTAAAAATCTGCGGTTTATTCGACCCGGAAGGTCACTAGAAAGTTTGCGAGATTCCACTGCCATCTCTGCCGTAATGAATATGTCGTTCGGATTAGAAGTCCGAATCGTGCGCGAGCAATTTGCTCCCGACGCTTTACGACGAAATGGAAAACTTTCTGTTTCACTGTTGCTTCCAGAGCGATTGCGCTCACGCTTCCGTGCGCGACCGGTGAGTAAAACAAAGTGAGCGTTGTCCTCGGAAACAATCTTGTTGGCTATGACGGTTGTTCCAGTGTTGGATCCAGCGAGGCCGGACGCTGACAAGTCGAGCGTGCCGGCATTACGAGCATTCAACTCAGAGCGAACGCTCGTGAGCTGCCGAGACAACAAACTCTGCTTCATCATTCTGCGCAGCTGGTACTGAGAAAATTCATCCGAATCCTGCACACATAGAAACACATTCAAATTCATGTTTAGCATATATAGAAGACGTTTTCAAAAAAAAATTGTTAAAAGAACAACATCAGACAAACAGCTACATGGCAAAGTAGTTCATTGTACCTAAAGGTCTTTGATACTGTGGAGACGATACGTTGTAAAATCTTCTGCTTATCAATTACATAGGAATAAAGATAAAGTAGTAACAACTAGAAACTACAAGGATAATAAATAAATAAAATCGCCTCAGTGCTGCATTTTAGACAAAAAGATGCCAGTCTGAAACACATGACCACAACTACAAATGTTGACCTAAATGCAACAACGAAACTCGTCTGCCTAAAGACTAAAACACAATGCAGAAATATCATCAATCTTTGATCCAGATAATGCAGTCATAATTACTGATTTCCTGACTCCACAAAGCACAGCGCAAACACAAATAGTTGTAGAAAGAATTTACCTCTGGAAGCTCGTCAATTTTTGCCCAATGCGTCTTCTTGCGCAGATCTTTCAACTCGGTGAGAATCTCGTGTTTCACTTCGCACGGCAGACCGCCGAACTCCTCCGACTCTACGTCAATCTTGTTCAGATCACCGTATCTAGCCTTGAGCAAGTACGGTCATTATACAAACTATTACAATACATACTGTAATCATATACAATGCGCTACTAGATAAACATTAAACCATGATACAATATCACTAAGTCTCTGACAACAGAAAACTGATTTACTGATTGCAACATGGACAGAGAAGCCTCACACAGCAAGGAATCCAACACTATATCCAGCAAGATAACATGCAATAAAAAAACAGTAGTAATATACATGGAGTCCAAATGGCCAAATGCGAACAAGTCATTGTCTGTATATTTCAATGCTAATTCAAAACTGGTCATGTGCGTCTTTGTCGATAAGCTCTGCAACAATTACGAACTCATTATTTGTAGGAAATTTTACAGACGTTCATCTTACGTAAACTTCCCGTCGTCTTGCCAACCGTTCCTCCCATTCATCGGCTTCTTCAGAGTCAGACCTAACAAATACAGAACAACTGTCACTCTTCTTGATTATACCTCGAATCTCCCCCCACCCCCCACTCACTCTATCAATATTAAACCTATCATGTCTTCACAGAGACTGACCAAAGAGATAGAGAAAACATTACTCATGCGGCCCATATGCTCACCCTCTAAAGAATCTCTGGTGCTCCCACAGACCTCAAATCCTCAGAGTCTGACCTCAGAGACACAAAATAACCCCCACAGCGCTCTTGTTCCTTCCCCAAAAAATCTTGTAGCCTAATTTCTCTCCAGCTCCTCCTGCCTTGTACAGCAGTTGAGGTTAGATGTGCAACAGCAATATCAAGACAATTAGGAACAACAGGATCAGCTCGGCTCCACAATAGATTCTATATAATACACAGTGTACCATAACATATCCTATAACGCATAAACCGGAGTCCGTCTCTATGTCAGTATAAGATATATTACACAAAGCGACAGTATATGCATAACACAGAAATTTAAAGCAATTAGATCCGATTTTACAGTAAAACATTGCTGGCTGGTTGCTACAAACATCGAGGCCATTTTTAACGTTGTTAAGAATATAGACAATATGTTAGAATATAATAGTGTTACACCACTACTGCACAGTGTCATGATCGCACCAATGACATTAACTGGGCCTACTCTTGAATTAACTAACAGCAGCCAGCATGTAGACTTTCTTGAACAATTGACACTGCGGACGATTGCAAGGGCATCCAATGAAATCGTTCAGTCAAAATGAAAATACGTCTGGTCACTTTTCCCTGTAAGATATGATGAGAGAACATGTTGGCAGCATTCACCCTACAAAATGTGTTGGCAGCATTCACCCTACAAAATGTGACTTCTAAAACTGGCTCAAAATTATAACAAAAATGATGATGCTTATGTGAAGGAAAGAATTTAATAAAAAAACTAAATTAAAACAAATAACATAAATACGGTCAATCAATTAAGTTAAAACGCACGAAGAAGTGGAAGAAGAAGCATCATCATCGTCTTGTATCGCCGGAGCCGGTGACATCGGCTCCAGCTCGAACAAGTCACGTGACGCTACGACTGGCTGCTTCTTGGAAGGCATGTCTGCCGCTCTGCTCGAAGCAGGGCGACTGCCGGAAGGAAAGACTTGCTCGACAGCTGCTCGCTCCAGGAGAGCAGTGACCAGCTGACGGGAAGTCTTCTCAGCATTCACAAGGTTCTCTTCTCTCTGCTGTCTTCGATGAGCCTTGACGATTAAATACATATTAGATAAAACAGACTGAATGATCAACAGTAGATATCAGGATAGCAGTGAAAATCGTGCAAGCATTACGAAGACATTTCTTACAAAATTCTCACAACGATTGTCTTGATATATCGTCTCTAAATAAAAAATCCGCCCAGATGAAGCTTTACAAGAAGTTTACTGTATCTTGACAAAAACATCACATCTTTTGTATGACAAAACGCAAAATTTAGAGAATTTACCAAATAAATCAGACATTCAATAATTCAATAATTCTGCCTCAGACATTCAATAAGCTTTCTTTTCTTGAATTATCCACAATACTATATATCCGTCCTATTAGCACAACGCTCCACATAAGCTGTCTAGATAGTTAATTACAGTATCTTACAATTATTTTAAAATATTACAACTTAAATTTAATTAAATATCATTGCTTATACGAATGAAAGAATTGAATAAAAAACTGTATATTATACAAAACAGAATATTATAAAAAACTGTATATTATACAGTCAGTGACGGCGATATGAATTGCACATCCTTCCACGCTTTTACTTTTTCTTATGAGAAAAAGTAAACAGACAGATAAATGAGAGAGAACATACAAGCGTCTGTTTCTTCAGCTGAGGAACTCCGCCGTCGAACACAAACACCGGTTTGATACCGTAGTAAAGGAGCTTGCAGATGCGTCTGAACAGTACTATGAGATGTGCATTCGGCACTGGGTTGCCATGACGATCACGCATTCCCTTACTAGACTGATGCAGCCACATGCTTATATCTAAGCACGGTGTTAAGGTAAAAGACATTCTACACAATATTCAACACTTACAATACCTACCATCACAAAAAGACAAAATTCTCCTAACTTCAATAAGTAAATGCCTTAAGCATATTAAAGCAATAAAGCAAAATGCAGAAACGTTCACCTCGCTAAGCCGAGTGAGTCTGAGTTTTGTCAAAAGGCGTATTACTGCTATGTATTGTACACAATAAATCCTACGCATCTATCAAATAAAATTCATAATATTCCAAATTACAGCACAATTATCATAACATTAGCACAGCAACTATTACATGCTGATCGAATGATTACCGATATCACTCAACTGCACAAATAGCTATCAATCAATATTTACCGATCAATATCGCAGTCAATAATCAATCACATTAATTAATATTCAATTTGTTATTTACACAGTTACGGTGATCAATTATTAATCATTTGCGTGCATTACACACAGCACGTATTGGAATGTATTGAACTAGTATGAGGAAACGATTGGTTTCAAGAAGGATACCGACAGCAAGAACTTTCCCCGACAGAGAATCAAGCAAGACAGGTTGACCGGTTGGACGGAGCAGTTGCCACAGTCCATGTACACCCATCGTGACAGTCCTATCCTGCCGAACTCACATCCGGTATTGAAAATAATTTAATAACAATAATTTGCCATGTAAACAAATTTGTAAAATACTATAACATCGCTCATAGAAACCATAGCAACAGTTGAACCAGATTATTTGTTATTTTCTGTACCAAAAGTATTCATTTTTGAAGCGACAGCCACTGCAGGCGTGAGCGCGAGTCCTCGTCAATGGGCCGGCGCAATAGTCAGGGCACTCCCTCCATGTCAACTCAAGTTCTCACGTCCAGCTCCTCCACTCACCTCCGTTTTGAAGCATCAGTCGTTGACGCCCTGGAGGATCATCGTCTTCAAAGAAACCATCAAGTATCAAGTAAGTATCAAGTGTCAAGTTTGCTCGCAGTCGACGTACGCAGTGACCCCCGTGTGAATGTTTGCGTGAATGAATGAGCTAATTGTGATATTCGCTTGTCCTGTGCCGTGACCAGAAAAAGCAAATCCATTCACTGTTCGGTTCCTGGCAAGAGCTTTAAGCTAGTGAAAAAGAACAGGTTTAATAACAGCCCAGCTATGCAACTACATCATGCCAGGATTGCCAGCATCTACCGCATATCCTTAGCTTTCTGCTAACACAACTCAGTGCAGCATCTGATGCTCATCTGGTGATTGAGGTTAAAGATCAAAGAAATAAGAAAAAAAAAGGAAAGGTACCAATGGCAGCGCATGTAAACAAACTGATTTTAAAATGAAATAAAATAAAAATAATAAAAATGTTTCATCCACATTACGTTTTTATTGGTTTCGGCGGCCAGGACCAGTCCGACCAGTTCTACGTCTTGATCACAGTTTGTTGTTATAAGCAGTTTTAGGATAGCTCTTTTATGTATTAGTTATTTTATGTTTTTATCAGCTGTGAGTTGCAGAAAATCCTCTTTGCTTGTACTGTATAAAATGCCTATGAATTTCGCAATAACGCTTCAGATTTCGCCCCAGAATACGGAAATATGCATAAAGAAGCTCAACTTATTGCACGCAATCGCATACTATACACAAACGGTCGATTAATTTTCGGCATGGCAGATATATGTAAGTTTTAAGAAATATGAAGTTAATGCACAATTCATAGCTTATTTATCAGGCTTTCTGACACCCATGAGTCATTTAAACATAGATACATGATCGGCTAGAGTGAGCATCCCAAGGTGGTCTATTGTGACTTCGGCTTATACAACGTTTTGCCATCAATGAATTTGTAAATTTACAGCTTATTTTTTGTTGAACACGTACCACTATTGTACCAAATTATAGGTTAACCAATTATTTCATGATTCATTCATTATTCTTTAAAATTATGTATTGAACTGCGTATATATTGGAATTTATGCAACTATAGATCTGACCCTTACTGGGACTCCGAACTGCAAGCAGATACTTTCTAATCGTTTAAAAGTTTCCTCATGACAGTCTAAAGGTTTCAAGATGAATTTGTACTCGGCCGTTGCTAATGCTGTGTCCGGACGGTCGAACACTCCTGGTGTTCCCGCGCAGATGGTTCTGTACACGGATGACGGCGTTGATGTGTCGTACAGTGATGGCGCACATGTGCAAGTCGCTCCTTGTGGAACGGCTTTTGTCTACACCGCTGCGCGTCCGGCTGGGCAACATCCGCTCTCAGGTCTCTCTCTACACAATCTGTAGATATCTTTGTAGCATTAGGAATTTTCTTTATTGTTTTACAAGAACGGTTAGTGTTTTGAATATGTTGAAAACCTGTTCTCAGTTTAATCGTGTTCATTTTTTGGAGTGATTTCTTTATGTGCATGAGGTAAGATGTTTTTTTATTGTTTAGAATTATATGAGCTGACCATGGAGAATGCTGCTTTAACAATGGGTTACACCGTTCCAACATTTATTTTGTATTCCATGTCTGTGCCTGTGTTAGGAGTTTATTTATTAAATAGGCCTACTGTTCTAGTTAAGGTTACTTAGTGGACCTCACTTGAATAGTTTAATGCATAGCCATAGCCAGACATCTTCATTTATTTGAATTTTATTGATATTTTGAAAAGAAACATTTTAAAAGATTCGTAAGTTTTTTTGATGCCCAGACCCCAATGAAAATTTTGTAAAAAATGTCAAATTTGTTGGGAAACGAACCCCCTGCTACAAAAATTAAATCCTTGCTACAGCCCTGGTTTTCTGGTTGCATTCAATTTCATTGCAGAACAGATATTCAAACCCATTTTCTTAAGTGATGACCGGTGTTGTAGTTTGGCTGTAAGTTCTGATAGAAATGAGTCGTTCTGTTTCCAGCCTTAACCACAATTCATCAGAGAACAAGATTTGCGACGAGTGCTTATAAGGATAAAGTTCGTGATGCACTCAATTTTCGTAATCGGTTTGCTGAGCGGCCGTTTATGTGCCCCGAGCTCGTCGAGCCGTCCGAAACTGTGGCAAGTATCATTTCTTTCTTGTCACTTTTTAGTTGGTTCATTTACTGCAGATATTTTACTGCAGATATTTTACTGCAGATATTTGTTATTACTGTGGAGAAATTCAGAAAGCTTACGCTTATTTTTACTGTTAAGAACGTAACGCTTGAGTTGTGAGGGAAAATTTATGGAATATCATGTTTTCAGAATGTAATGATCTATTGAAGTGAAACTTCACTGTAGGCCAAGTTTCTTGACCACTTATTTAGAAGTTGATGTGTGTATCTTTGATTGTTTGTTAACCTGTTTATATATGTTTTTATTTTAAACTTTGTGTTTGTCATATGCATCTATTAGCTTTCATATGTATTGTCATGTCCATCGGTTGCATGATTTTGTGTTGTTATATTTATCTGCAGCTTGCATGTGTTGTGATGTGTTTCTGTTTCTTACCTAGCTATCTATCTGTTGCGTAACTACTCGTTGTAGCAGTGTGTGGTTGATGACTACGCTGTGTCGTGGTCGCCTGATCCATCACAGTGCAACATAGTGAGACACGAGGACTTCAGTGTTCACATGAGCTCTGTTTGTGGGCGGGCCAAGCTTTGTCTTTCAGCCAATCAGCAGCTGCTAACAGTACGCTACATCATCTCTGTGACGAGTGCTGAAAGTGTGAGGGTCATGTCGGAGGATGCAGCAGCTGGCAGCACGGAATCTAGTCTTAAAGATCAAGGTTCGCACGGCGTGTAGGCTAAGTTGTTGTAGCTTATGAGTAACTGTTGTTATAAACTTTGTGCATCATTAATTGTCCTCAGGATTTTTAATTTATTGGAGGGATGGAGGAATTAGATTTTATACTTTGCATAACTATATTTCAATTTAATTATAGATATAGTTGTATTATGAATTCATGCTTCTTTACATGTCGTCATTAGAAGATTCTGTAATTGTTCATGATGTTATATTATTGTTAAAATACCATTAATAGAACTGAAAATTAGTAAAAAATGTAAGATTCAATTTAAATCAGTTACGGATTGATGAGTGTATTGCTTAAATGTAATTCATCTTTGATTTGATAGAATTATCAGTTGCGAGAAAAAAGGAACCTGTCAAGAAGCACCAAGGAGCTCTAGGCACTACTTCAACATCATCACGTGATGGAAGTCCAGATGGCATTTCACACCACTGGGATCACACCTTTGTCACGCAGCATCATTCCA
The DNA here is from genome assembly GCA_034694885.1 of Buchholzia appendiculata. NCBI lineage: Eukaryota > Metazoa > Annelida > Clitellata > Enchytraeida > Enchytraeidae > Buchholzia > Buchholzia appendiculata. The sequence goes on from JAQFYQ010003231.1 coordinate 8,670, forward strand.
CGAAGGATTGCCCAGAGACTTGGAGACATCCTCTCAAACTTCTTACAGACTTCGTCAACTCTGACCACAACGCGGCTTCTCAAAGTCCTTCCGATGCTAAGTCGACTGCGGCTAACAAACAGCGGCGGACTCGTGGAGTGGAAACCGTGGAACACAATGACGATCAAACGGCTCAATCTAACCTTCCAGTTCCACTTGCACAAAGTTGTCGTGCGCAGCACCTGCACAGATGGAGTCAAGACGGTGCGTCATTGGTGCAGACATGTGGCGTCAGCGAGGGACGAAGCTATAGAGGCAGAGTGAAGGTTCTCAGTCTACGTGGAACAATTTACCGGCAAGTAGTCGTATATACGTACCTTTAGCAGCGTAACAAACAGTATTTGTATCTTGTGCAAACGTATGCTGATTGGCGCGACTGACTTGGCTGATTTATCTGGATGGCGTTGGATTTATTTTGCATATTGAATTGTTGATTATAGTTCTTGAGATCTTTCTTATGCCTTTGTCATTCTATCTTGATAAATATAAGGCTCTAAGTGGTTTGGATGCAAGAATGCAGAGATCAATGTCGTCATCAATGCAGTGAATCTTGAATTGAGAGAAATGATAGACCATTGGCAGTCGAGTACATGGCTCAAGTCACAAAAAAACAGGCTTTGATATACCATCATCATCAAAAGACTGATTCTACCCGAATCAACTAGGGTCAGTATTTGTAACGGTGGATAAGATAAGTTATTTTGAACTACATTCGTAGTTAAGAAAGATTTTTGTATGTTTGTTAGATTGTTTTGGACGCAGTCACAGATGGTGGAGATCTATCCACCGGATGGATCTGTGCTGCGTTCTAGTGGTCACTCTGGTCATCTCTACACTCATTACCTCTTTACAGGATCTCAGGTTAGACATTACCAGATATCATTACCGGGTATCATTACCAGGTATCATTACCGGGTATCATTACCATTTGGTTATCTTCCTGTGATCTGTCTTAGTTTATTTCTGATTTATTATAATTTTATACGCAAGACACACATGTTTGTGAAAGTTGCTAGATATATTATTTTAATTAAATAAAAATCTAATGATCTAATTAAATCTAGTAATATTTCACAAATGTTGTGATTTATACTGACAATTATTCAAGTTGCTTATTAATCTGACTCGCATTTAGGTGAAGCTTTGTAATATTTTGTCGTTGCATGGCCAATCATCGTCATAATCTGCTTGTAATTTTGTTGTTCATAGTTGAAATAGGTGAGATTCAAAGCATACAAATTGGTCTTCTAGAAATTTCTGGGCTTTATGAAAATTATTGTAATGATTATGTAATTTAAATTATCCATATTGAAGCCCAGTGGTTTGCACTAGAGTCGCCATCTTTCTTCAAGTGCTCAATATGGTAAGCTGAGATTTTAGCGTCAGGAAGGGCATCCGGCCCTCCAACATCAATAACATAAAAAATATCATTTACACATGCTCTACTGAGTTTGGTTACCATGATTGTGCTAGTCAGTGCTTGTTCGCAATCTCATTATAATTTTAAAGTGATCATTTTAGTAAAGTTCTACTCGTAAAATGACAAATGTCAATCTGAAAGTTGTTGTGTCTGCGCTGTAAACTCTAATGATATGTAATTGGTTTGCCATTAGTAGTTACTTGAATAAGTACATGCGACTTGAATAAGTACATGCGACTTGAATAAGTGCATGCGACTTGAATAAGTGTATGCGACTTGAATAAGTGCATGCAACTTGAATAAGTGTATGCGACTTGAATAAGTGCATGCAACTTGAATAAGTGTATGCGACTTGAATAAGTGCATGCGACTTGAATAAGTGTATGCGACTTGAATAAGTGCATGCGACTTGAATAAGTACACGGACTGTGTGTGTTGTTGTAGGTAGAGGAAAGAATGTATTCAGTGTTGAATCCGCCTCCTCAGACGCCATGCACTGGTGAACAGTCCTACTCCATTACCGTGCTTCTTGGCACAGCTTCAAGGTTCTTGTACTTCTTCTTCTTCTTCTTCATCCTCTTTATCTTTTTGTTCGGTTATCATTCTGATATCAAAGTCATCAGAACTGTAGCAATGCACATCGGTGCATGCTTTCGGTGTCCGGACGATTCACCGCCGGACGATTCACCGTAGGACGGTTCACCGTAGGACGGTTCACCGCCGGACGGTTCA
>JAQFYQ010003232.1:0-10858 GCA_034694885.1 Buchholzia appendiculata
TCTCTCTCTCTCTCTCTCTCTCTCTCTGTGTTTATAAGGATATTATATAGATCTTCACACAGTTAAAGTAGTCAGATAATCCTCAGACTATCTGCATTGGTCTATTAGTATTGGAATGTAGATTTGTTTCTTTGTGCTTAGGTCATTGTTGTAAGACTATATAATCTGTCGGCTAGATTTTGACTTATTAAGTCATATTTGAACTGTTCTATTATATTGTCCGATACACACCAAGCTGGTCACGACTTGTTTTGAAGTGTGTGTCAGTGCGTAACAGGGTTTATCTGATAAGACTTTTAACTAAAGCATGTATGTTATTCATTTATTATATTTTACTTGCAGTGTTTCAGCCAGATAGTATTTGTATTATTATTTTGTCGACTTATCCAAGTGATGTCATCATCAACGTCGACGTCCTGGGCATGTCGCTCTTTCTTTGAAGACCAAGGCAGCAACTGCTTCTCAACGTCAAGCCAACAAGCAGCTGTTTATTTGACCCAAGTAACGCCCAAATCTTGTATATGCTAATTGCTAAACAGCTTCAGGTGACCGACTCTTCGCTTGTAATAAAAGCAGTCTAACATTTATTCTGTCTCAGGCAATGATGGCCTTGAAATGTTCTTTCTTCTTTCATTGGTTTAACTCAGTTTGTTTGAAGCTTTAATCAATTCATAGAGCTAATCGACGGAAACAAAAGTTATTTTCTGAGGTGCATTTGTTAAGGCTATGTTTCGTTTTATTCCTAGTTTGATTTTGTAAATTTGTGAACATGTTGATTGTCTCAGATGTGCACTCGTGGTCATGTCGGCGAACTATCAGCTGCATTTGCTTCGGTATTACAACAGTACGATGTAAAGCAGTAACAGGAACTTCAAATAGCTTTATTATTATGTTCATATCCTTGCTTAAATTGCTTTCTATACTGATCTTAGCTTAATATTAAACATCAGTTGCATGGAATCTTTGCTGTATACTCTTTGTGACTTTTGCAATTAATGGGATTGTATTGTTGTTATTGTATGCGCAAGTGAGATATAGCGCGTCAGCCAATTCAAGGCCTCAGTTTCTGCCTCGTGCAGTGCCTGCAGACCACCGTCGAGCCTCTTTCACGGACGTGAATCGACGATGTGTGACATAGTCTGGATGTGTCCACAGTCACAGAGATCACTGATGGTCAGGCCCAATTTCTTATGGCAGGCTCTGCAATGTCCCTGTCCTGCGCTGAATTTGTTCAGTGTTGACCACATGTGTCTGGGACCTGTTAAAAATACACTGTATAGACAATAATTATGTGCTCATGTATATAATATGAGCATGATCGAACGGAACTATCAAACATTAGACTGTTTTAAATATGCGTGTTCTCAAATATATCTGCTATCAAAGTGTAGTGTCTTAATTTTGAAATCCTGTTTCCATTATGTATGTGACAGCATTTGAATGTTGTACATGTATATTATGTCAGTTTAACAGTGTTGTGTTAGTTTGTATTAATCTCTGATAATCTTGATAAACAGCAGAGATGTTTTAGACGGAATAAATAAATATTTTTCTGTATCGATTTCTATGTTTTGTTTCGAATGAAATAAATATTATTTGTTGCGAACTGTTAGAGAAAGTAAATTTTCAGTGATGATATCTGTATATGAAAGTAGTTGTATATTTGCAGAGATATCTACACGGACTTTGTTGAGATCTGGTGACTTTAAGTAACAGTTGGCAACATGTTTACGTTCAGTTATGTAGCTGAGTACGTTTGTAAAATTGTCCATAACTGTCACAAATCCATGCTCTGTCATCAACCCCAGCTCACCATTACACGCTGTCACAAGTTAGCTCTCAGTAGAACTGTCTCAAATTATCCCTCCTGTAAAATGGAGTGAGCTCTCATGCCAACAGATCTCGCCGTCGTGCCTGTTCCTCGCACATACCGTCACTCAGTATGGATTGTAGTGAGATATACTTGCGAGTTCATTTCCCGCACTCCTATATTCTGTGGTATAACGTTGACCCAAAGGGTAATGCTTCAGACCTGAAGCCTATGGAAAGAAGCATATCTAAGTGGCTGAGCATCCGACACCGGTCAATATTGAATACGGATCATTTCATTGCAAGCTGCAGACGCTACTACAGCGCCACCGGCGGTGGACATCTTTTGCTGTATCTATTGTAACAAATTTTATGTTTTCACTTATTTTTTCAACTGACACAGCCATTAAGAGCCATCAAGGTTATTAGTTACATTCTATACCTGTGAACAGCGCAGATATCGTGCGAAAGCGAACCGTAAACCTTAAAATGGTGATGTTGATGACGATGTTGCATATTTATCTTTATATCTCTGTAGAAAGTGTTGCAGACTGTCACGATAGTAAGAAGATATGCTGTTTTGTTGTATTTGCTTCTCGTTATTTTTTTTCTTTATTTGACGTGTATTTATTCTTTAGTCGCAGTGGAGGAAAATAGATTTTGTTTTCATTTGCACTGCTGTTATTGGCTTTCTGTTGTGTTTTTGTGACAATTAGATTTCGATAAGTATACATTCTATTTTTGCTAATTTAGCTGATATATTGTACATATAATTATAATGTATGATACTTTTCAGGTATTTGTGTCAAAAGTTTGTCTTCATTACCATAATGGTCGTCATTATAACCTACCATTAACTAGCATTGTCATCGAAGTATGACTCTTAACTAGCATTGTCATCGAAGTATGACCCTTAACTAACATTGTCTTCAAAGTATGACTCTTAACTAACATTGTCATCGAAGTATGACTCTTAACTAGCATTGTCATCGAAGTATGACTCTTAACTAGCATTGTCATCGAAGTATGACTCAGTCTTGCGCCATCTAATTATGACCCAGTTATTGTGTTTGTTTTCGTAAGCGTTATGTGTCAGATGAAGAGATTCATTCAATGGCAGCACTGTCAGCTTGAAGTCAGCCAGTCAATGGCAGCACTGTCAGCATTACACAGTGCTGTTGTACAAGGCGACAATGTGCCTCATCCATGACCGAATATTGATATCATCATCATCATTAGGGATGATTACAGTTCGAGAGCTTAATTGTGCATACTTTTGAAAGCGTGCTGGTTTTCTGGAACATATATTTGAACTTTTGAAGGTTTTTTTTGCTTTCTTGAACATTCTTCAACAAATTTGGCATATTTTGTGAAACGTTAGGTAAACGATCTTGAGATTTTTTCCAACTGTTCTTTAATTTTCTTAATTTGTGAGAAGATTTAACTCTAAATATAAATTAAATTATAAATATGCATTTTTCCTTATTTCAGGTAAACTATTGATATTCCACTATTTACGAGTACAATAGTCTTATTATGACGTCGTTTTTTCAGTTCTTCAAATAAATGATAGGCAGATAACTTGATTCTTAATAGATTTGAATAGTTTTTCTGAGACTGTTGTATGTAGTAATATCGCTTGAAGTTTGTGAATAACTTCTACTTGGTACGTTTAACTGAACATTTTGTGCATCAGCAGTATGCATTATTTTCATATCACGGTAGGGGGCCAATAAATTAAACATGGTATGCACAGGCAGGAAGCACTAAGGAACGACATGGGGGGGGGCGTTTTTTCTGTGTCTGCCCATTCGCCACTGACGAGGTTTACACACCATTATGAGTGCCGATGTCCTGCAGGTGGTGCCTGCAACACATGCCAGCCGGTGACCACCTCCCCAGGACGGCACATCACGGACTCCCAGTGCGTTTCCTCATCACGTACTTGGGTTGCTCCATCCATGTCCATGCCCAGACTCACTCTTCCATACTCTTGATCTTCACACTCGTCCCCGTCATTCCTTCCTTGCCCACCACTGCCGAGCTGGACCAGGGACACTACGAGACAGCTGCAGGCAAGCTGGTGGAAGGGGAGGGGGAGGATGAAAGGTTCTTTGTCGTACTGCACTTGGTCTCTGAACAGTTGTGACTTGCCACTCATTGTTTGAAGAAGAGTTTTCCCCAGCATCAGCCGCACTTGGACAGAGTGATCTACAAAGAAAGAGAACAAGAAGATTGAACATAAACTCTTCTGTATCTAGACTGAACGACAACCAATCAAGTGCTTTGTTACATTTAAAACATGTCTAAAATGAGACTTCATTGGAATTACATGATTTGGGACCAACCAATCAAACACATTGTTGAAGTTTTAAATTTGACATGCATACTAGTCGGACTCAATATTGAAGTTAAATAACCGGGGCCAAACTAAATTCAAACAAGTGCTAAATTTGGACAATTCCAGTGTGAGCGATAAATGAGGATGATGAGTGATGAACACTACCTTGATCTCATCGTTACCTTCGATGAAAAATTGTTCTGCATGAAGTACAGTGTTACTGACATTTTAAACACAAATATTTATGTCAAATAATATTGACAACAAGATTGATAGACAAACTACACTTTATTTCGCCTCCCATACATTTTAATTTATTTTTAGTGGGCCGAATGTTTCCTATTAGTTCCATTTCATTTGTAATTGCAGACCTTTTCCGGTGACGTCACTGTTGCACAGATTTCTAGCTGCTATGACGTGTACAGTGAGAGTCTCTAGCTCGGTATCATACATGAGAGAGATGTTGAGATCTCCCAGGCTGCTCAAACTCGACTAGAATAAATAATACAGTACAGGGTTATGTTAACATCGTGTTCAACCAGAAACGCACACATACAGGCATACTAACAAATACACACACATACAGGCATACTAACAAAAGCATAAACACACAGGCATACTAACAAATGCACACATACATACAGGCATACTAACAAATACACACACATACAGGCATACTAACAAATACACACACATACAGGCATACTAACAAATGCACACACACACACATCCAGGCATAATTACAAATGCACACACACGTACACATAACAACGTGCAGTTGTGTTTAACAGCGCCCTAAAACATGCATACGATCGTGCAGCGCATACGGTGATACACATACATGCACACTAACAAACACGCAAACAGACACAAACTTATACACAGAGTAACAAACAAACGACTGCATGTCCATTCATACTGTTTCTCTCAATGGAGTAGAACCGCTTAATTAATAGGAATATTTCTGCCGTCTACAAGCATAAAATGGAAATATACTCTATGCAAGGACAGCACACGATGGGGGGAGAGAGTATATTTTATTATCCAATCAATTCAGAGGCGGGTTTCCAGCGGGCTTGCTTTAACCAATAATCTGAATTATAGGCTGATTACCGAAAAAGTTGATGCATTGAATTCGTATAATTTGTTTAACTCTCACGCCAATAATTAAGACACAAATGTTATAACATAGTCTGACCGGGTTAAAATAACCTACGCTGTACGCGGCTTGCAAATCTGTTATAATTTGCAATTGCAGCAGACCATCAATAAGTGACACTGCATAATTCTATTACTATGTTGTACATAGCAATATTTAAGTACCTCAGTTCTAAGTCGAGCACATATAGAAATTTACTGATATGTTGTAATGTCAAAGAAATTTGCCCACAATTTTTTTTCCTAATTTCACCGAAAAGGAGCACGTAGAAGAGCGTGATTGAGTTCATCAACAATCCACAAGTTCATGAGCATGACCATACTACCGCCTGCAGTTAATGAAGTAAAACATTACGGTCTGATGCCCTTCTTAATACCAAAAACACTCACTGGCGGTCGTCCTTTGTCGACATCGTGATGGTAATTGGTGAATCTATTGCAAACATTCTCACTGGGGTTACAAAAATAACCTAACACCTTACACATTCTGTTTATTTTCAAAGAGAATTAATTATTACTAAAATCAATTATTATTTAAAGCTCTGAACATTGTAGAAGAAAGTGCATACTAGGAATTCATCCGACTCTAGATCCCGCCAGATGACGACACCGGATCCTACGTCATATCCGGCGAGCGGGAAGATCACGTGACCAAGGGAATGACGTACACGACGACTGTCTACGTCATAGACAGAGAGACGAACCGTCTTGAACTTGATCAGGTCACTACGCTCCTACACACGGACAGACCGACAGATAGACAAGCATACAGGCAGGCAGACAGACAGATAGCTAGACACACACACAGACAGAAAGACAGACAGACGAACCGTCTTGAACTTGATCAGGTGGCAACGCTCCTACATACACACAGACAGATAGGCAGATATACAGACAAACAGACAGACAGATAGACAGACCGTTTAAAATTTGATCAAGTCACTACGTTCCTATCCACAGACAGATGGACAGACAGACAGGCAGATAGGTGGACAGATAGACAGACAGACAGATGGACAGACAGGTGGATAGCAGACAGATGGGCAGACCGTTTTGAACTTGATCAAGTCACGACGTTCCTATACACAAATAACAGACAGACAGGTTGACAGACGGACAGATATATAAACAGGGAGACAGATAGTCGAGCAGATAGACAGGGTGATACACAGACGGACAGGCAAACCATTTTGATCAAATCAACACGCTTCAATACACAGGCAGAGAGAAAGACAGAGCGATAGTCAGGATAATTAAAGATAGAAGGATGACAGAGAGATGGTCAGGCAGACAGACAAACAGAAAGATAATGCATGATCGGAACGTTTGAATTTCACAAATCACTTCGTTATTAAGCAAGCAGAGACAGAGAGACAGACACACACACACACACACACACACACACACACACACACAGGCAGGCAGGCAGGCAGGCAGACAGACAGTCAGACTTACAAACAGATAGGCACACGGCCAGACAGATAAATGCAACACCCTTCACTTGTTCAATTCAAATTGAACAAGTCACTGCGCTTCTATGTTAACTGATTGGTATATGAGAACGATAAACAGATTCAAAAGTAAACTTGACTTGTGAACAAATCCTAGTTTGGTGATTGGTTGTTCAGCTACTAGTATTAACACTGGCGCGGATGATGAAAGTGAGAATGTAGATGAGAAGTTCAGAGAAATTCTAACAGAGAGATGATAACAAAGTGGTAGGATAAATGTACTTGTATGCATTAAGTATGAAGATTGATGAACTTAAAGCAATATGGCAATCGACTGGGGTGTCATTGTTAACCCATCTCTCTTCCAATCAGAACTAATCGGCTGAGATGCTCTATAGCGTGGAAAGAAAGAAAGATGACTGGATTGAAGTATGTCATTCGCCTATTGCATGGACTTGAAACAGATTTCAGGAACGATTTAGTAGGCTTGACGTTTAGGCTCTAAGTGGACTCTAAATTTCTAAGTGACTCTAAGTGAACTCTAAGTTTCTAATAAACTCTAACTAGACTCTAAGTTTCTTATTGACTCTAAGTAGATTATAAGTTTAAAAGGCTCTAAGTAGGCCCGAAGTTTTGGGAGAGCTAACAATCATGCTCGGGATCATGTTTTGTGAAGACCGCCGATGTGGAATGCTAATAATGCAAGCTAATATGCATTGCAAGCTAATATGAAACGTGCTACTAATTGCTACTGACGTCAGTAAACTCGAAAGTCTGGTCGAAATGAGGTGCGAGTGTGTTTTCAACGATCCTCGACTCTTGCTTGTTAGCTTCGTCTGGCAACAGATAGACCTTCACGAACGGATCACGTAGAGTCTGGTTCTTATCTCGAGCTGCATGGGAAAATAAGATAAACTTTTATCACATTAATCACAGCTAACAAACAACTAATTTCTTACCCGAATACATAAGAGGTAATACAATTTAATACTATAGTATATTTGTTTGGAAAATTAATGAATGTAGATATTGTTCTGCTTTATCACATAGCCGTAGATCAGGATTTTCAGCGTTATTCCAATTCCAGGGATAGACTTTCGACTCTGGGCAAACTCTCCCGCTTCATTCCGGTATTTTTTTTATAAATGTATGGAGAAAATGTACATTTGCAAACCTCATGCAAATTAGCACAAATTTGTTTAAACTGTCAATGACTGCTAAACTCATTCCTCACATCAGGCTTATTTCTTTTAATCCTCTGCTATTACACGCATAGTATCATTATAAATTATCTCATTTATTATGTAAGTCATTAATCATTATTAAATATCTCACACGACGCTACCAACTATAAGACCTCTAACTACTATAACAGAGCTCGGAGAAAGCTTTCAAACGAATCATACGCTTGAGATATTTGGCCTTGATGACTCTGACGAGCAACTTCTTGGCAACTTCGTTATAGACAACCGAGAACCAGAGCCGACCAGAGACAGGAATCCCAGCAGCGGTGTCACCACACTCAGGATCTGCAATCCTGAAATCCAAAACAATTCAGACAAATCATTATTCTATAGAGCAGTAATTGACAGTAAAGTCGGGCACATGTAAGTTAGTTATGATGATAATGATGACGATGGCGATGATTATGGCGATGACGATGACTATGACGATGATGATGAATTTCTTTTGCAATCTTTAACACGTGTGTATTTTCAAATATTAAAATGTACAAAATCATGAAACTCGGCTTCTATTTGTCGACCTGCAACCTGTAGTAGAAGATATAATATTTCACAGTCAAGTTTATGAAGTAAACATTGTGTGTATTGTATCGAATATCGATCGTGATCAATACAAGCTGTTTCACGCAGCAATTTGCAGCCAGTACGTTCTGTAATATGACAGCAGTGAACGGTAACACATACCAACAGTAACTCAAACCAGTTACGTGCAATTAATCATAGCGTCGTGAAAAGGTCACCGAAGTGCGCAAGCAAGCAGTGACATTGCATATTCCATCGCGCTACAACGATTTACTGTATTGTAATAATTTACTGCTGAATAGATATCTTGGGCAAATGGCATTCTTTTTATTTTGTTTACACGTGCTTCTATAAATTATTTGATGGCAGATGATATCATTACAGAAATGATACACTAATAATGTGAGTTTTCTTAACCATACCAATCATCCAGATTAGCCTTGATATCTTATGAATGTATCCTTCTCTTAGCAGTTTATTGTGTTACTTAGAACGTCAAAGTACACCGGCTAAGAAAAACTGAAGGAGTAAATATATTATTCTGTAACTGAAATAACATTAAATATCACTAGTTTCACTGTTGCAGCGCCCATGCTTGTCAAATTGGTTTTCATTTGGCCTTTGGTAGGAAACAATTATATCTGGCACTTGTCGGTAGTCTGCTGCGAAAGTTACACATCACCCTCCGATAATGTTTCGAGCTAAAATACTGTCCGTTAGCCTTCATCGAGAAAGCGTAGTGTTTGACGTATACATAAACTCCCTCATAAACTCCCTCATAAACTCCCATCCACAGGGCCGTATGAAAAATGGGTTCACTGTTTCAAACGCCCTATGAGACGATTTTTCCTAAATTGATGCTTTCTGGCTTTTGTCGTTTCTTCTCCATCCTCACCGGCAGAAAATATCTTCCGTGTTCAAATCAGAGCAATTATGGCTTCCCCTTCGATCCTACATATCCCTTCAATTAACTCTGCAGTGAGTTCAATGATTTAGTCAATTCGACACAATAATTATATGTTCAGAGATTTTAGATCCTGAATTACACAGTCTGTTGTTGCAATGGATTTTCTTTACAATTTTAGTTCCGAGATACTTCATAGTTTCAAACTGTGGGATCCCCGACACAACAAAGCAGATGGTTAAAATATATTTCTGATCCAGCTTGGCGAGATGATATGAGCTTGGCGATTTTCAGTAACAGTACTTCTAAGTTTTATTTCAAACAAATTGTCATGTCGGATAGATCGGATCCTACTCATAGCTTGTTATTACTATTAGGAAATCATTTGACATAGCTTTGTATTTTGTGAGTGAACTAATTTAGTAAACCAAGGAAATTTTAGCACCTCTTTACACTTTAGTCAGAACAAATACTTGTCCTTTTTATAATTAATTAAACAAAAGTTAGAATGCAAACAAAATCACGAACAAATAAATAATGTAACTATACTGATATTTACCAAGGAAGGCTAACAAACTCTATGTTCCTCTCCACGTCATTTTTCAGAAAATGAAGTCACCGATCAGCATTATCAGTACTTACCCTTCATCCTTCAGCTGCCGTTGCTGTTCTTGTTGCTGCTGTTGCTGTTGCTGCTGTTGTTGGACCAGGTTTACCAGACCCACTTTTTGTTCCTGTTCTTTCACTACCTTAGGCTGCTCCTCGTTGCACAGCCTTGCCGTGTCGTCTGTCATCAAGCTATCCTCTGCAGTAGATGACTCATCAACGTCAGAACTATCTGGCCAATCACATTTCACCGCGGCGAACGACTGATATGACGTCACCGGCTCTTTCTCCGGCCTATCAGCAAACGAGCCGCCTTCAGCAATGACGTCATCGGCCATGGCGGGATCTTTTCCCGCGCTTTTACTCTGCTTGCTTTCCCGGCACTTGCGTAAGAGTATAACAACGAGAATACAGATCAAGATCGTCAGCAGGGCAGTGACAATGACAATGAAGACCAACAACAGCGGCACTACGCATAAAACATGCAGTAATCATTATAATAACAGCATTATAATAACAGATTAACCTATAGCAAACGCCATTTAATTAAGCAACGTGTGTATTCAGTAGCAATAAAATGTAGGCATAAAGTACCCAATAACAGCCGCATTTACGTCACAAGCCCAGAGGTCGGAGTCACCAGCCCAGAGATCGGGTGTGTGCAAAAATCATAGACAAAAATCGAAAAGAATAGCCTTTGGCACTGTCTACCTTTAGGCAGAACACCATGATTATCATCATCATCATCATCATCATCATCATCGTCATCGTCATCGTCATCGTCGTCGTCGTCGTCGTCGTCATCGTCATCGTCACCGTCACC
>JAQFYQ010003233.1:0-10858 GCA_034694885.1 Buchholzia appendiculata
AGTGTCTAGCACCTAGGGGGCGGTTCAAATATGACGTCACGCGGAGGGGGGGGGTCGGCGAAGTGTGACACCCCATTGTCGCGAGATGTAAAAGTGCGTGACGGGGGAGGAGGGGGGTCAAAACCGCTGAAAAATGTGTGACGTCATATTTGAATGACCCCTAGTCTATATCACAGTGCCAGCACTTAGTCTATATCACAGTGCTAGCACCTAGTCTATAATCACAGTGCCCAGCACGTAGTCTACATCACAGTGCTAGCACCAGTCTATATCACAGCACCTAGTCTATATCACAGCACCTAGTCACAGTGCACAGCATGTAGTCTATATCACAGTGCCTAGTCTATATCACAGTGCCCAGCACCTAGTCTATATCACAGCACCTAGTCTACATCACAGCACCTAGTCTATATCACAGTGCCAGCACCTAGTCTAGATCACAGCACCTATTCTATATCATAGTGCCAGCAACAACATTAATATCTAACATTCCACGCAACACACTATAAAAACTATGACTAGATTCAAATGTTCGGATCACATATTACCTGCACAATACGCATTAATTACCTACACATCTATAAATATAACAAACTGAAGATGCTTGACTCGTGTTAGTTGTACAACGTATGCAAAATAATTTAAATACTGATTAGTGTTTGAAACTTTAAAGTGAACACATAAATAACTTCAACAACAAACTGCTAACAACAGCAACAACAATAATGTCCGAAGACAACAACAACGTTCGCCCAGCGAACAAGACAACAACAACGTTCGCCCAGCGAACACAGCGCGAGAGATCAACAAGTTCGTCAGTCAGACTGACATCGACAGTTCGAGCCTGTCCCACACACCCTGCAGTCCAACACAACTCGCGTGCGGAAACTCTACCCAGCCGAACGTCACGGAGCCACCACCCAGAGCCTTGCCAGCCGACCGTCACTCAGCTACTCTCCAGAGCCTTGCCAGCCGACCGTCACTCAGCTACTCTTCAGAGCCTTGCAGCTCACTGTAACAGAGCCACCCTCCAGAGCCTTGCCAGCCGACCGTCACAGAGCCACCACACAGAGCCTTGTCGACAAATCGCTGCTCGGAGAAGCACATGGCCAGAGTGAGACGAGCTGATCGCCCTCAAGAATCAGTCGCTGACACATTACGCAAAGGAGGACCAAGAAGCAGTCAGCAGTCTACAGTCTAGGAGACTGCCACCCAAGTCATACGTCGACTCTCCTCCATCACGCCAACTCGGCCCTGATCTGTCAAACGGCTGGCATGAATCACGACTCATCGACTGAAGTCCTGTAAAACACAGATCACACGGAAAATCAGTTTCTGTTGACAGCATTCAACACTATTGAATTTCAATTCAAATCCTCATTGAATTCACAGCCAATTCACACGACACTGTGCAAGAATTCTTTTTACTTTATTACCTTCAGTTCAAAGTTCACTCGAGTATTTCATAACCGATTCCAGACTTCAATCATATATAATAATATAGCAGGAGGCTTAAGCAGTTCTGAATCGTAACAATGAATTATAACTGATTAATATACAGATATATAAGAACTGAATAAAGTTCAAACAGAAAAACAAAAGGGATGAACTGTGCATAATATACCCATCATCACAGAATTCCATACTAAGCTAAGAATAACTACAACCTCTGCTATCAGCTTCCGTAACGATTAATTAATATGTATCCTGTTAACTACAATAATCATTCTCACGTAATCTAACCGAATAGTAACACACTAGATCAAAATGAAAAATGCGATGCTGAAAGAAGACAGATCATCGTAACGAAGTCACTCACTGTTTGGTGCACGAAGTGAAGCGAGAACGGAACGCAGTCCACTGCCGAGACAACGCTTTCCTGCACGCCCTCCACCCCTCCTTCACACCCGGCCTCTGTACAGAATATATTACACACACTTTGTAAACGATACACAATTTCAATATATCGTTAAAAACCTCAATAAAACAAATTGATGAATCAAATGCTTTAAAGGTTAATAGCGACCATTTGAATGAGAATACAAGGCAGCAAACATTATAAAACGACACAAGAGAGAGGAGAGAGAGAGAGATGTAACAAAATTCCCGACTAGCAAGAATGAACGTTTACAACATGCAAGTACATGGCGAGTTTAAAACATTGCTCACAACAAACAAACAAAAGCATTATTACACAACAGCAATCACTCAGTCGATACATTGAAGGAGTTTAAATCAAATGCAACAAAGTAGTTGCCTCAAACGCCACCACACAAACATTCAAATAGCAATAGTGATTATAGTTATCACGATCATAAGTCAGTTGAGCAAAAAGCTAGTTCTGCTGTGCACAGACATCATTTGAATAGCTATTTAACAAACCTGTCTGTTGCTGTGGCTGCTGGTCACAGCTGTTGGAGTAGATTCAGAACGATCGGCCGACAAGTCGTGACAGCGCTCACCAGAGGACTCCTCATCACCGATGGCAGGCTCTTCAAGGTCAATGTTCAGCTCCTCAAGGTCAGCACTCGTCTCGTCAAGGTCGACGCTCGGCTCGTCAAGGTCGACGCTCGGCTCGTCAAGGTCGACGCTCGGCTCATCAAGGTCGACGCTCGACTCCTCAAGATCAATGCTCGGCTCTTCAAAGTCAACGCTCGGCTCATTCACAATCGGCTGTTGACAATCAGCGGCAGGTTCTAGGCACTCAATGACGGGCATCAGGCAATCAACCGCATGCACTGGACAGTCGACGGCAAACTCACAGCAGTCGGTAGTAGGCTCACAACAGTCGGCATGAGACACTACGGATGAGGCGAGCTGAGGATCATAGAACACGACGTTGCACTCGTTCTCACCAATCACCTCCTTCTTGTCGAACTCCCTCACGTGCACGACATCCGCGAAGTGAATCCTGCCCTTGACCTTCTTACCTCCTCTCCTCTGTGCTGCACTGTCAGTCGTCTCGCTCACCGGTGCTTCCATGCCGCCTGCTTCCTCATGAGCGTTGAACCACCAGGCATTCACGTGAGCGAGATAGCACTCGATGCGCTCGGCAGGTGACATTGAGCAGTGCATCCTGTGAACGTCGCCCAGGAACCTGATGAAGACGTCGTTCAACAGTCCAAGAGATGTAGAGTTGGCATGTCGCTCACCGTTCATGATAGCTCCGTCACGATGTGACACATCCGTCGAGCTGCGGACATTCGAAACTCCACGAGACCTGTAACAACAGCACAGAATTGCTTCTTGATGAGTCACTCGTCACATATCTCGATAACAGTGATGATCGCATATCACTAGAGTGAACACTTATAATGTTAACACAATTGATCACCGTTGATAACAGTGATGATTGCTGATCGCGTATGCAGATCACTTATATTAAACACACTGATTATCATTGATCACTGGCCCTTCAACGAGGCTCGACTGTGGCCTGCAGGCACTGCACGAGGTAGACACTGAGGCTTTGGAGTGGCTGACTCACTATACTCGCACTTGAGCATACGATAACAACAACAACTACAACAACATCACTGGTCATCACGATCATCCTATGCATAATAAACATCGCTATTATCATTTGAAATCATTATATTTATCACACATCAGATTTATAGTTGCTTTGATTCACTATAGTCGAGTCTTCATGCTCAACTGTACAGGAGGCACAAGACCCCTGGTACTGAACACAGATCATGTTCATTGCAACACATTGCATATACGACGTCAGCCTGAAAACTGTGAATAGATTGACTCACTATGTAACATTATATTGTATTCACAAAACAAAGTGAGCGCGTGCTGGTCATCGATCCGTTAACCCGTCAACTAAAGCCAAACAAACATTAATTTCTAAACTAAAAAATTAATGCATGCTATGATGATGTCAGTCAAAATAATAATTATCATAAAACAATCATAGATGAAAGACTTTGGCATTCAAGATTATGTTTCACATATTTTCGCAAGGATTCTCATACACTCTATAAGACACGGGTCCATATCACACTTACTCTGCGTCACATGAGCGTTCCTTCCAGAAGTTGAACGCGCTCTGAAACCTTGGATGCCTCAAGTCACCGTCCCACCCAGACGTGGCGCCCTCCCTGCTGCGAGTCATCAGCAGGCGATCTGCAGGCACGAGATCGTACCGAAGCACGATCTACTCATCGACAACGTGCAGAACACACTCGGGAACCCCGATACGACAGAGCGACGTGAGGAGATCCCAGTACCCAGTCAGAAGGGCGACGAACTTGTCTTGTAGTAGGCGCGCAGGTCCAGGCAGCATGTCCGGAGTGAAGACGACAGATGATAACGGCATGTTGAAGATCTCTTGGTACTTGCAGGAATCAGGATCAGGAACGAGTATAACAAATTCAGCTTAGCTTTCTCTCTATCTCACTAGAACAAGCCAATTTACAATTTACCTAGCAGTCAGCTTATGCACATTTCCTCTAGGCCTATACTGGTTCGAATTATAAGTGGAAATTAGTTTAAAACTTTGAACGGCATGCAGTGTAATAATTTAAATCATAATTATTCACTACAGTACCTAAGCCTATTAATAATCATTAATACAGAGCTTGTCCTTGGATTACAAATGCAATGTTGTGTATCTATTCTAGTTGTGTATATGTTGTGTACGCCTATCTATTCGCTCTATTTACTTCTCAAAGCAATCATTGTATACTGCTAATCTGCATTGGTTCTTGGTGGTAATCATCAGATTACCACCAAGATAAGTTGGTAATCATCAGATTACCGTTGGTAATCAGCATTCTTCTATAATCCCAAGACCCTGACAGTTATCGTTGGTAACCATGACAACCGCTACCGATACACTCTGGTCAATCTTCATCAATAAAACCTCTAAAAAATAACAATATCTCTGCGAAATTTCACGTAAATTTCGACTCAAAATGATAATACATCCGGTTCTCGCCCTAACTTTCAGGAAATAAACATGCATATATCTATTTTATTAAAAAAATTAATGAAAATTTGTAGAAATCTAGCGGCGTGACTCGCCGTCAAGCTAACCGCAAACAACAATCAAAGAACTTGTCAACTTTACGTCATAGCTTCAAATTCCTGTCAGGATTTCGTCAAGATTTCAAGTAGGCCCACCGATAATTAAACACTCCTTGAGTCAATATTTCTCCATTTCCCGTGTTAAAATTTGCAAAGAACTATTATTGTTTGAGTAACAATGATAGAATAGCTTAAACCGTGCTCCGTAAGCCTACTTCGAGGCTGGATATTTTTTAAATTTATGAATGAGATTTCAAAATGCACGTACAGGCTGTCGTCTTGTCTGGTTTCTGCTTTGGCGTCAACATTGAGCATATTATAGACTACTAAAATGGCTCGGTTGTTTTGGATTTTCACCTAAGCTACAGACTATCTGCCAACCTAGTATTAAAACGCGGGTATAGCGCGCTGACTGGATAAGAATATATCGCGCTAAACAATTTTTAACGTGATCTTTACTGTTACTCTCTTTCCTTTTCGCCCTCCCTCACAATCAATAAATATAAGCATCTATTGTTGCACCATCTTGTTACGATTACAAGACTTCATGCACGGTAAAGACGGATTGAAATGCTTTCATCTTAATCATTCTGTCATAGAATGATTTGAATGAGCTGAGTTCAATGGGCAAAGATGCCAGAAAGCCTTCAGCATGGCTCGAATGTGCCATTTATTTATTCATGGAGAGGCTAGCCATCAGAAATCAAAATTGGTCATCGGTATATATGGTGGCGGCAAGCTCAAGAAGTTTTATAATTTTTCTTTGAACATTAAAATTTGTTCTGTTTCTTGTAATATTGTGTTCTTGCAAATTGAAATTACTTATGAATTCATTTTGGTACGCACAAGTTGGGGATATTGTAGGCTAACATATTCCCATTACCATTCTGATTTTGTGTTTATTATTCGAAGCAGATAGTTGCAGAAATGTATCTTGACATTGAACGTGCTGTGGCATTATAGAGTTAAATTTTAATTGTAAGGTTATGCTATTACAGAACATTTAGATAGTAGGGCCTACCATTATATAGCGATACCATTTCGTCACTTTCGTACCTATTTTTCATTTATCTGATTAGAATTAAGTGGATAGTTCTGAGAACATGCACAGAAAGTTTTAGAACTCTATCATGCATAGGCGATCATGACGATGACGTTTCAGTGCAAAAGGTCTCGGGGTAATGTAGTCGTAGGGTATTAGGCTAATCATTTAATTAATCAGTGAATTCATATTTACATTGTTAATAGATTCAGCCGTGTGCCTATACATGTTTGAGAAGGTGAGCAAGACCAGCATTCGAAACTGTCATTTCATTTGTATCAGGTAGGGCATCCGGCAGAAAAACATTTGCCTCACAAAGGTTTGAAATGGTAGTGCATGCTCTGATCCAGCGTGAGCATTCTCTGCTGCAGCTCCTGTCTACAAGACGAGGAGGATATAATGACGCTATAGTGACACAATTCTCCTCACGCCTTATGCATGCCCCTTATGTATGCTCGCATTATGCATGCCCCTGCATACAATGTTCCATTATATGGACAATGTGACGTTATTTGGTGATAACTTTTGCAGGTATTCATGATTAAGAATATATGTTAAAACTTTGAAACTGACCCGAAACTTAAGCAGAAAACAGCTTGCGTAGCGTAGCATTGGTTGAGCTGAACGCAGATAGGACAATTTAATCGGAGGAACAGAAGTAACATAAATAACTTTGCACACCTTGATGCAGTATACTCACTAAAAGGAGTATCTTCTGTACCGTACCCAATTAAAGTTAGCAGCCTGCTGATGGCAAACCTCAAATTCTGACCACTATGATCATCTACTAATGCTGTTACATGATCTTGTATCCTTCACTTAACCATTGCTAATTTAGCGACCGTCAAGCAAGAAATTTAGTAGTCAAGATTAAAAAATAACCAAGAAAATACTAAATTTATCTGAACGCCAGTAAGAGATCATTGGAATCAATATTCACAGTACAACATATAAAAAAGACAGGTTAGAAACAAATATAAACAAGGCAAATTTAAAAAAAATCAAAAAAATCAAATTTCAATCAAAGTCATTCACAATATAGCAGCTTTTGCATACATACAATTAAGTCAATTATTTTACATAATGCAGTAAACAACAAATTCAAATCAACTGAAAACAATAAATAATGACCGTGCGGTGGGCCTACAACAGCCCCATAGCCAGTGATGGGGGGGGGGGCACAGTTGCATTTAGCTGAGGCCCGGGTTCACATGTGTATATAGAAAAGATGCTGTCTGGCACGAGGCACATGCCTTCGTGCCTCGATCCTTGTTACAGGGCCTACAACACTACTACAGGGCTTACAACAATGCATTCAGCAATTGTCCTAAAGTTCACTGTGGACTCTTTATTGTTGATTTTGTTTTAATTGCTGTTGTAGAAATGACAAGTTTCTGTGCAAGTGTAACAGTGTCTTCCCAGCGACTGTCAGCAATGCAACGCAGCAGCTTCTCACAGCAAGACTCCACGTGTTTTAGGTATCTACTCAGAAGCAACAAACTACATGCAATAAAGAACTATCAGATTTGTTAGCATATATCTCTCAACAATTAAGTTTAAAACTAAAACATTAATAGTACATAACAGTACAGAACAAGAGGATGTGCTAGCGGTGTCAATGGTGGTAGAGGACAATAAACTCAAATCTGTCAACATTGTAATTGATGGGAAACAAATTGAACAGATAGACAAGTTCAAGTATTTAGGGTCTGTGATGACTCAAGATGGTGCATGTATGGCAGCAGTCAAAGAAAGAATAGGAATGGCAAAGGTTGCATTTAATAAGAGGAAAGAACTTATCAATAAGAGTTTCAGTAGAGGACTGAAAAAGAGGTTGGTTGAATGCTTAATTTGACCAATAGCCTTGTATTGCTGTGAGACATGGAGACATGGACCTTGCGAAAGACAAAGAAGGATAAGTTGGAAGCATTTGTGATGTGGTTATAGAGAAGAGTGGTAAGAGTAAGTTGGCAAGACAGGAAATCTAATGAACAAGTGCTACATGATGTGGGAGCAGAAAGAAGTACGGTGAAAACAGTAGTAAAGAGAAAGAAAAACTGGATTGGATATGTGTTGAGGGGCGAGAGATTGATGAAACATGTGATAGAAGGCAGAATTAAGGGAAGGAGAGGACCAGGAAGACCGAGAGAAGTATGCTTCATGAACTAATGGAGGGCAAGGATGAATCATATGTGCTAATGAAACGGAAAGCGGAGGACCGTGAGTTGTGGAGGAAATGGATACCAGGGACCTGCCTTCCGGCAGAGCACTAATGATGATGATGATGAAGAACAGAATACGCGTTTATCCGCACATCCAATGTTTTCTTGCACAAATAACCTCTTGGACAATACTGTTCTAATTCAATTTAACGTAAAAAAAACCCGGAATCATAAACAATATTATACGACACAAGTTGCAAAAATAACTAGAAGAATGTTATTGAATGCCAAGTCACTGTTTCTCACCTGATTAGAATGGACTGGATGTGTGGATGATGTAGAGACACAAGACATCCATCAGACTGATCACTTACAGACTGCAGTGTGGTCAAAGTAATGACGAGTATCAACCTCAGCGAGCTTGATATACTTACAACGCTGTACACAAACATAACCAATGAAACACAACAGATGGAAATAAATTCGCATTTAAAGCAACATAATAGCACCATAAAGTCTAAAACCGAACAGTTAAATCATCTAAATATTTAATATTTAAAAAGTATCATCAGTATTAATGCAACAATGTCAAGTTTTATAATTAACAAACTAACCACTTCTCTAACATCGACATCATCGAAAAGAGCATCAATGAGATTGTACATAGGAAGGGCATCCATTCATCAACAGCAGCTTTGTCACATTCAATATCCAGATGGGCCTTGACAACACAAAGCAACTTATCAAACATTTCTTTATTAAAATTGTCCGGTTTAATGATGAACTGTAATTATCGACGGCCAACCTGAGACGTGGTCTGCTATTAAGACTAGTCAAGAGGGACCTAAATCTTTCAAAACACATAAGTTATTTCATTATGAATGAAGTTTCCTGTATAGGCAACAGTTGCCTGGCCAGCAGCCTCGTTGTATTCAAATCTAAATTTAGCAAGTTGCATGAAGTCTGATATATAAGCAACATAAACTGTGGATGCAACGAACCTGTCAAGCAATCTAGAGTAAGTTGCACGTTGCCGAGAGCGCAATTCTTTACGTTGCCACTGAGCGAAGCGAAGCCTGGCAGCAGAACAGATTTCTTGTGAACTTACGGTCGACAAGGAGGCTATACGAGTCAGCAGGCCGACTAGTTCCTTCTCTCTATCATTAGAGTTGAGCTCATTTACAGACTGAGCAAGTTGTGGTTGACCTTGCATCTGTTTTTCAACATTAATAATTCAATATCAACATTTTCAAAATTATGAGCTATAGTAACTGAAGGTAAGGCCTATTTATTAGCTAGTGCATGAAACATATAGAAAATGGCCATGCACGATGGTCAGGTAACATTAGAGGGTCAATGTTACATCACTTTGGGACTGCCTGGGTTTTCGTCCACAAATTTAGTTTAAAGACTTTCTCTTTATATGTGCCAACTAGTCCAGTGACCGAAGAGGTCAGTCGTTAGCGTTCACGCCTCGCCGTGAAGAGATTCGCCTTGTCGGGGAGTTCGCCTTCCTTCAAAGGCTGATTATGTTCGGTAGCAAACCTGGGCAAATTGTTAACACTCCATTGCCTGCACGGGAAGGACCTTTGGCCGCCCACCCGTGCTCATCTGGCGTAGTCGGTCGGTCGTTAAGTCATGCATAGTAATACGTAAGACAAATAACCATCGCAGGACCTGTCTTTGGGCAGAGCACTATCATCATCATCACTATCGTGAACTAGTCCAGTGCCCCCTCTTCCGTCACGACGCAGGATAAAATTGAAATAAACAATTTTAATACTTACAGATTATTCAATGCAACTAATTCCAGCTACTGATGGGGCACGTAGAGACGCTCCCAGCCTTTTTTATCATATATAAAAACCAGAAAAGTTGACCACACACAAAATTGCTGTGGTACCATAAAACTTTCTAACGCAGAATTTATAGAAGGCAAAAAGGTTTCAAGACTTAATTGCAGACTCTTTACTAAACTAATCTTAAGAGGCAATGAATACGACACATCAATCAACTTACGACAGAACCGGAAGCTCTTTGCAGCAGTTCAGAGATGCTTGTTATCGTACATGCTGTCAAACTATACAAAGTATGATACTCAAATGGTATAGTTGTTTATATAACAGTAACCTTCAAACCAAAGGTAAAGTGGAGAATTATCTGACCTGTTCATTAAACCTGTAGACAGTTGAAATCTGAAGCCGGTTCAACCAATCAGAAACTAGGGCACTAGTATCACAGAAAGTATGAAGCAATCTAAAACACACAATATTAGCATCATTATTTATTCAGGAATTTCATCAGCTTTGAATCAGCTTAACTGTTGAAATGGCTGCAACTTGTACTTGTAATCAAAACTCTGACAAAAGAGAATCAACAAATAAATCAACATAATATATAAAATATATTAACATAATGAATTAAATATTAAAATAATGAATTAAATATTAACATATGGGATGACCAGATAGCTCATTGGTAGTGTGCTCGACTCGTAACCCACAGGTTGCGGGTTCGAATCCGCGCCTGGAGTGTTGTCTGGTAACAAACTTGGGCAAGTTGTTCACGTCACATTGCCTGTACCGGAAGGACCTTTGGCCACCCACCCGTGCTCATC
>JAQFYQ010003234.1:0-10858 GCA_034694885.1 Buchholzia appendiculata
TGACCCATGTGACCCATACGATTTTGGTGACCCATTTGACCCATGACCCATGACCCATTGACCCATTGTCAGCTCTGCATCAAGCACAGTAGTAGCAGAATGAAAAACTCAAACCGTGACGATTACAGCATCAAAAATCCTAATCACGCTGATAACATCGTGATAAGCCCTAATTAATGGCGATAACAAGACGCTAATGCAAAAAAATACATAGTGACATGATTTGTCACACCATAAACGCGATTGTATCAGCGACCATTAAATATGACGTTTATTCGCATAAATCAGAATATAAATACAACAGTAAATACAAAAGAAACAGTAAATTATAAATAAAATACAAATAAATCATGCACATAACATTACACGACATAAACATTCAAAATAACCAAACATAGTTCTTCAATATCTGTTCATGAAAACAAATTAATAAGTTGTCAAGTTGAATTCCCTAGCCAATAATCATTCTATGAATTCATTTAGCAAATAGTTAAATTAAATAGCTCTTCAACAATGATAATAAATATAAACGAAGCATTACAAAAGGAAAACAGCTTAAGTCGGCCAAGTGTCCAAACAAAAGTTCAGACGATACAAATAAATAGAGCACAGTTAATCAGAACACAAAATAGAGCTTACACTGAAATGAATTAATGGACTATGCATTTCTTGTTTATCTTTCATATGTTACATACTCTGCTTTTTGAGAAACTAATGTCACACACAACTTAACTTCTATACAGCAAGCAAGCTGAATTACTGTATCACTCAATTAGCTGCAAGATCTATGTAATGCACAGCGTCATTACATTGTTATTCAAACTCTGGCTGATTTCAACCGGCTACTTTATGTCGACTGGCAAAACACTAAATCTTGCCAGTACGTCAACTTGAGCACGCAGCGGAGTGTTGATTCACTCCGTGCACGGTCTACTTTATACTGCAGCCCACAGATGCACACTGCCTCACAGAATCTCAGAATTACCTAGAATATGGCTAATGTTTGTACTGCGAGGAGGACTTAGCTGTTTAGATTTAGCAAAGAGTGTTCTCACTTTGTATTTGACTTCATTTCAGATATCGGCTACCTTTGAATATGGCAATTTATGGCAAAACTAGTGCTCTGCTTGTTTTGTATACAAAACAGTAAGCAATGCTGCTGCCTTTGATATGCAATAGCAATACCGATTAATCAGACCGAATGCGCGACTCAATGAACGATTAAATGAAATGTAAGAAACAGATTGCCCGTAAGATCGGAACATTGTCCTGATACGATTGCTTAATCGGAAGCGAGGAAAAGGTAAGACGTATAATATGACTTGTTGATCGTGACCAAACAATAATGTTTAGCTCAGATAAGACGTAAGAAATTCAACTACCATGACATCAATCTGTGAAAGATATTTTATCATACAAAAGAATCAAATAGTTTAGACAGTAACATAATAAAAAAAAACTAGAGTATTTCAAAAATAGAAATAGAAATTGTCTAAATTGTATTCTAACGATAGATCATGAAAAGACTACAATGTAATTGCCTGATTTACATTGAAAGATCTTTGCAAGAACATAGAGTTCCATCCATCGGTTGTTTGAGGTTCATAGACGCTTTTTCATATCGAAGATGATTAGCGTCTTCTCCTCCTACTTCAGGACCTCTACTAGACGATCCCTTCCCAGACTTGGGACTGGGCGCAGCAGGTCTCTCCAAGAGTATGCGGACTCTTGGTATCGGAAACCTGCCCAGGCGGAGTTCATCTAATCACGTGATGTTGATGTTTTCGTTTGGACTCTGTCGCATAACTATGATGAATAGCATCCATGCGATTTGAGTGAGGTTTCACCTCCCCCCCGCCCGGGGGGGGAGAGGGGGCGGGCTTGCTTCTGCGACCTTAGCCGTACTTCAAGCCTCCCCTGCTTGTTGTCACCTGTGGTTGGTGACTTATTCTGTTGGTCTCTCATCTCTGATGCCCCCAATGCTTCGGACTGGCCGACCCCTATCTTCCCAGAGTCGAGTTGGATCGGACCTCTGGGTCATCCTTTCCCAGGAGTGTCGACCATCCTATGTCGCATGGAGGTTCTTTGTCTGGACGTGTAGCGGTCCGGGAGCGAACCTGACGGGTACTGACGGCTTGCCGATCGGAGCGGAGGTGGCGCGGACGGACTTTTCGGCTCAGACGTTTTTGGCGGCTCGGACATGGTGCTGGTTGACTTTCGCGGCTTGCGGATCGGAATTGGCGGTGCGGAATCTCTCGTTAGATTTCGTGCGACGTTATCAGGTGTATTTGGACTGTTCCGGACGCGATCGAACGTGTTCGGACTCCATCGGACTCCATCGGACTTTTCCGGACTTATCCAAACTTTTCCGGACCTGTCTGTTCATCGACGGAATTTGATCGGACATGTACGGGATATGTCTGGCTTGGTCTTAAGTACTATCTGACATCGTCGGGTATAGTCGGATCAAAGTCAAAGTTGACCGGACTGGGTCGGACAGCATCAGGCTTGACAGAATTTGTATCTCCTTCATGATCTTAGAGGAGCCGAATCTCTCAATGGCTTGAGACTGGAGTCGTTTTAGTCTAGGCTGAATCATCTCGATGCCTGCCATCTGGTGGAGATCCGCCGTCCTTGTCCACCATGGAGGTCTCATCGCTGCTCGGAGTGCCTTGTTCTGGGTTACTTGTAGGCGCTTTATGTTCAGTGGCGACGCGTCTGCTGTGCACACTGAAGTCCAGCACAGGTCTGATGAACTGCTTGTAGAGATGGAGCAATGTGTTTCTACTCGCTCCCCTCGCTCGCTCCTACTCGCTCGCTTGGCCGCGTAGCATTCTAAGAAGCGCCGTGCGCTGCTTGTCTTTGCTTATTCTCTCCTTACAGTGCAGTCCGTAGTTGAGCCGCTGATCATATACGATGCCGAGCACTGTCATTGAGGACTGAGCCTTGACACTGTGTCCGAGAGAGTTTGACTCCGGAGGTCAAAGCCCTGTATGCCTTGTGCTTCAGATTCTTGACCTTTGTCCTGTTTCGGTTGGCCTTGAATGTGACCAGCTGAGTCTTGGCCGCATTGATTCTGATCCGCCATTTCCCACACCATGCCTCCACGTCAACGAGTGCGCGCTGGAGTCGGTAGTAGTTGTGCTCTCTGGACTTGGATGTTGTCCAGAGGCTAAGGTCATCCGCGAACTGACCGACTCTGACGCTGTGATCCGGTTTGATCGGCACATCGTTGACGTAGAGGATGTAGAGCAGGGGGCTTAGAACGCTGCCCTGCAGCGTCCGTGCTCGTAGTATGACGGGTCGAGAGACCGCGTCACTGGTCCTGATCCTGACCCGTATGACTCTGTCTAGTAGGAAGGATGACAATGCGAGCTGGGAGTCCCATACCGAGTAGTTTGAATCGAAGGCCGTTGTGCCATACAGAATCAAACGCTTTCTCGACATCGAGGGAGATGGCTGTGGTTGTAAGCTTCTTCGTTTTAGCCACTTTGATCTCTCTCCCCAGTCTATACGAGTGTTCAGAGGCTTCTTTCTTTCTGAGGTAGGCTCGCTGCCAGTCGTTGAAAAAGTCTGTCTCTGCCAGGTGGGTGGAGATGCGGACGGAAATGATTTTCTCAAGTAGCTTGCCTGTGGTGTTGAGGAGGCTGATTGGACGGTAATTGGATGGTTGGGTGTAGTCGTTTACTTAGGTAATAACAGACTTTAATCAACTGACTGAGTAACGATTAAAAGGTGTCCCTGTAAATAAATGAGACAAAGGATAATAAATACACTGGAGTACATTTGAGACTCGTGCCTTGGAGTTACTACAGTGACAGCGATTGACTTACAATTCATTCTATTCAATTTTGAAACTATCTGAATTCGTTTAACATGCTGCAGTGAAGTCAATAATCATTTCAGCCTCATCTCTCTCCCATCCACTCAATGCTAATCGTATTATTGTTGAACTCTCTCAAATTGTGCTTGAACTTACTCATGTTTTATTTTTAGCGATTCATAATTGAATTGAGTTTTCACTGTTAATAACAACTTCAATGATTTGTTTCATCTGCATGTTTGTTGTGATCTCTGTGTTTTATAATTATATAGTGTACTGCAGTCAGTTTTAATTTGTGTTGTTGTACTGTATATTGGAATTATAATGTGAAAGATTATGACTCCGTAAATAATCACTCAGCACACACAATACAATGTGACAGAGAGAGAGTTTAGACATGTATAGAGTTGAAATACATAGAGTTGAGATATACAGAGTTGAGATATATAGAGTTGAGATAGGTAGAGTTGAGATATATAGAGTTGAGATATGTAGAGTTGAGATATGTGGAGTTTAGATAGGTAGAGTTGAGATATATAGAGTTGAGATAGGTAGAGTTGAGATATGTGGAGTTGAGATATGTATAGAGTTGAGATAGGTAGAGTTGAGATACTGTATATAGAGTTGAGATAGGTACAGTTGAGATATGTAGAGTTGAGATAGATAGAGTTGAGATATGTAGAGTTGAGATATGTATAGATTTGAGATACATAGAGTTGAGATATATAGAGTTGAGATATATAGAGTTGAGATATATAGAGTTGAGATATATAGAGTTGAGATAGGTAGAGTTGAGATATGTATAGATTTGAGATACATAGAGTTGAGATATATAGAGTTGAGATAGGTAGAGTTGAGATATGTATAGAGTTGAGATAGGTAGAGTTGAGATATGAGGACATTCAGTTGTGCCTGCAGAGAGTTGAGATATGTAACAAACAAAACAAAAGAATAGCTTTAATCAACACAGCAATGAGTCAACATTCCAATCACATAATGACATGCTACAATGAAGTAAAATAATCTCCTAACAATAGCCAAAACGTCACAAAATCACATCACTTCTGTTCACATATAACTCACAATCAATATGAAACTCACACTTAACATATATAATCGCACAATTAATATAAAACTGACTATTAAAAGATAAAATCATCTCACCAATAACTTCATGAGTTTCTATAATGACAACACATCAAAAAAATACATTAAATATTAAACGCAAAATTAGAAATACTTCTACTAGGCTAGAGCGGCCGATAGATAAGTCAGAAGGTACTCGCCTCATGTGCAAGAGGTCATGAGTTCAAATCCAGACAAGGCCGTTGTTAACGAAACGATGTAAAATTGTGTAACTCTGCCGCTTCTGTTAGCACACAGAATAAGTTGATACGAGACGCTAGGCTATAAGCTGACGTGCTTACCTAACACACTAGAGCAGTTTAAAATTAATCTTAATGAGTTGTATATTACTTCATGATTTTTGAATAATACCAGATGCAAGTGAATGGGCTTGAAGAGAGGCATCTCAACCATGCCCACCCTCGCCCTTGCTGGAGGGGGGGGGGGAAACCCCGCATACACACACACACATAGAAAATAAATTTAACAAACACCAGCCAATAACACAGACAACAATTATTTGCGTTAAACACAGGAAGAAAGCAGAAATTAATGATAGCAATAAAATCATATACAACACTAATACACGATAAAAATACAAAAATAGAAGTTCGATCATAAATCCATAAGATCATTCATCAGCCCTCCGACAGACATAACATCAACCTGCAATCACTGGGTGTACATTTACTGGGTGTACATTTACTGGGTTACATTTACTAGGTGCACATTCCCTTGACTTGCATATACAATTCTGAGATATAGTCTTACAAAACGTTGGACAATCTAAACAGCAACACCTGCAGCTCAACACCACATCCAACACTTACTTATTCAACATTATCGTTGACAATATTCTTCATTTTTCCTGTAAACTTTGCATCAAAATTGTCTACCACAATTATTGCCAGTGATGTAGTCAAGGCATTTTTCTCAAGGCCAAGGCATCCTTGAATTTGCTCAAGGCAAGGCAAGGCATTTTTTAAATTGCTCAAGGCAAGACAAGGCCAAGACATTACATTTTTCACAATGCCTCAAGTCAAAACAAGGCATTTTTCAAGGCCAAGGCAAGGCAAGGCATTTTTTCCAAGACCAGGGCAAGGCAAGGCATTTTTTCCAAGGCATGGCATTTTTTCAAAAACCAATGCAAGACAAGGAATTTTCCAATGGCCAAGACTAAGCAAGACATTATTTCGAAGGTTTAAAGAACAATAATGCATTATTTGTCTACAAAAATGCTTTTAATATGGGCATATACATTTAAATAGTTATATTAATTTCATTAGTTATGCGAAATCACTCAAATTAAAACAAATATGTATAATGTTAGAGATTAGACAAGTGGCACATGGTGTGATAGCGAGTTATGAGCTGGCAAAGGAAATGCGTAAATATTGTAAGGTGTTTACTATAGTAGTTAGTGTGTGAAGCTTAGCAAATCAGGTGCTTTATGAAATGTACAGTTATATATTTACATCTTAAATTGAAATTGCACACCAGTTGATAAAGTACAATGGTATTGTACACTACTAGATATGATTTTCAGCTACTTTTTAAGCAAATTTTTAACATTTAGGGTTTTCAAAGCATGTTAATGCATAAATGCCTTGAAATAGTCAAGGCAAGACATTTTTCCCAAGGCCAAGGCAAGGCTAGGCATTTTGTTCAAGGTCAAGGACAAGGCAAGGCATTTTTTTAAAGACCAAGGCAAGGCAAGGCATTTGGAAAATTTGCCAAAGCAAGGCAAGGCAGTAAAATGCCTCAAGGCAGCCTTGAGGCATGGCATCAAGGCCAAGGACTACATCACTGATTATTGCAGCACTAAGTCTAGCACACTTCTTGCAGCACTAAGTCTAGCACAATTATTGCAGCACTAAGTCTAGCACACTTCTTGCAGCACTAAGTCTAGCACACTTCTTGCAGCACTAAGTTTAGCACACTTCTTGCAGCACTAAGTCTAGCACATTTCATTTCAAAGCTGGCAAGCACCTGTAATTTAAGCCGTGTATGTAGTCAAGCATGTTTATTTGAAGTAGCAGAGAGCTTTACACAATATGACACACAAGGCAGACAATTTGCAGAAAGGCAAGCAATGTATTGCCAGAAGTGTGACACTCAAATTGAACTTAGCACAGATAGTATTAACA
The DNA here is from genome assembly GCA_034694885.1 of Buchholzia appendiculata. Taxonomy (NCBI): domain Eukaryota; kingdom Metazoa; phylum Annelida; class Clitellata; order Enchytraeida; family Enchytraeidae; genus Buchholzia; species Buchholzia appendiculata. The sequence continues at coordinate 7,096 of JAQFYQ010003234.1, forward strand.
CATGCCATTACTGACAATGACAAACATAATAGTGTCTATATTCTAGGATGACTTGCAATCCGGCTTGAAGGATATCTACTCCCTCGACGTCAGTGGTCACTGCTAAATCCCTTACGTACAGAACAAGGACTGAGCAAGTCCCGTCTTAAAGGATGGGGCCTGGCTGACAGGGACTTGTGTGAATGCTGTGAATCTCAAACTATGTCGCATAATTGTGAATTCTTGCAAATTGACCTGGTTTCAAGAAGGCATTACAGTTCTGTATGGCTGGCTGTGTCGCCGCAACTGAATGTCTGACTCCATGTGGCACATGGTGCATACCAGGAACACGGCTCTACGGTTAAAGCAACTTTCTGCCTTCAATTGTTCTACAAGATCTGATTTACTTGAAAGAAATGTCGACTACGCTTACAGAAAGTTGAGCTTCTCAAATTTAATATCCTACAGGTAATTTGCGTTAAACATTGCTTGAAACGCTAAGATTGTGGTAATGCTACCGGCAAAGTAAAAATCGCCTTACTGTACACATTACATGTAGCAAATACAAGTGTTTATTGCACAACTTAATACTGTGTACTGACATTGTATAAACATTGTATACAGTGGTGTAGTAGTAGGGTATACTGGGTATACGGAGTATACCCACAGCAAATTATTCATAAGCACAGTATACCCAGTTTATATAGAGAGTATACGCACGGAAAATTCGACATTATACTCACAGTATACCCACTACTTTTTACCACTACACCACTGGATTTGCTCCACCTATAAGTGTGGATACGAGAATCTCTGAAACTGTCTCGTGTAACTGTCAGTAAAACATGCAAATTTAACCAATGACCAGTCTAGTTACACAGCATGCTAGCACACAGTGTTGCCAATCATAGTTTGTGTCACGACACCGTTTTAATGCTACTGTACAGACTTATTTATAACTGATGAATAGGATGATATTTTTAGGATCATTTCTAGAATTTTGTATGTTGTTCTTCATGTCATGCGTCAGACGCTAGTCAAGCTCTGTACTTGTCGCCCACTTCCTAGTCGACCATGGCGTGTGGCCGTCGCGTGGCCGGCGTGTGGCCCTCTCTAGTGTGGCCCACACAATTGTGACGCTGTGTACTTGTGGCCCACTCGCAAGTGGCGTGTGGTCCACTTGATAGTGGCGAGTGGCCGCTCCCTGGTGGCCCACTTTCTAGTGGCCCTCTGCACTTGTGGCCCACTCACTAGGAGCGCTTGGCCCACTTCCTAGAGGGCCACTCGTTAGTGGCCCTGCTGTTGTTATGCAAGCACTTCTGGACCTAATGGATCGTGCGAGGAGGCGTCTAATGTTAGGTAAACCTTTTACCGAGCACAACCAATAAATGTCAACGTTGCAAGAGTCGGCGACATTTGTCTCTCGGCTCCTCGAGATATTAGAACTAGTTGAGTGTCAGAACATATTCAGTTCAAGTCACGTGATCATATGTCATGTGACATATAGTCATGTGACATTTTGTCATGTGATATTGTCATGTGACATGTGACATATATGACAGACAGGGTCTCCTGTCACTGAATTCCTCTGCAGCAGATAGATAGTCGACTTAAGCCCAGTTTCCACTACGAGTTATATCCGTGTAAAATACGTAACTGTATGTTTGTGTGTGACATTTGTTTTTACATGCGTGCCATGAACGCCGCCCAGGGCCGTAGCCAAGATTTCATTTCGGGGTAGAAAAAATTTTGACGACCTTCTTTCAAAATTTTCATTTGGGGGGGGGGTTGACCTCAATAATTTTTTACCGACCTTTTGAATTTCTTCGAAAAACATTATAAATTTAAAGAAACAAATTTCGGGGGGTTGAACCCGAGCCCCCCCCCTTAAATACGACCCTGGCGTCGCCACTGATATTCCGAGGCGCATAAAAGTAACGGGCTACTTTCGAAACACAATATCAAGTAATGTCGAACGTCACCTGACTGAAACGTGCACGTGTTGCTCTTTTAGGCGACAAAGACGATAGCTGATATGTGATTGTGTAATAACCGGTCATCTGTCTTTACAAACTTTTCATTTGGAATTATCTTTTACCTTTGCTGTCTGAGCCATTGACTTAATGCGATGCTTGAAGTTTCAAAACCTCAAAGTTGTCCGGCGATCAGCAGGTCGCTAGTATCCCGTATTTCTCCCACTCGCGTAGTGAGGTAGTGGACTAAGCAGCTTGGATCGCGCAGATGATTAGCGCATATGATTGCGCAGATGATTATAGTGTACATTGAACACGCTTTAACGCTGTTATTTGAACATGTCGAGAATTGAGTCTAATTGACAAAATTGATCAGAACTTTTGCACAAACTATTAGATAATATTCTTGATGATTAGGTCAGTGGTGTAGTCGTTGTCCTTGATGCCGTGCTTCAATGTTGCCTTGAGGTATTTTGCTGCCTTGCATTGCTTTACCGTGCCTCCCCTAAATGAAACCCTGGCTACGGACCTGAAGAAAGATGAACTAAATGCTTATCATATTCACGACAGTGATGAGTGTGGATATAGGGAGCAATGTTACAAGTACAGGCCAATCATATTTTAAATATTCCGCTTATTTTCAGTCAGTTCTCACAATTAACACACCACATAATTATAACGATTTAATAATATAAATCATATACAGCATTATTTCGAGACAAATAAATGCATTATCATTCCCTGAAAATTCGAAAGAATGTATTCGTCTTGGCCGTAATCAGTGTTGCCAGTTCCGCGGTATTCCCGCCCAATTGAGCTACTTTTTGAGTCGAGTTGCGTTTTTTTTCGGTGGTTGCGGGTTGCGGTTTTTTGGGCTACTTTTTGACTTTTTTGCGGTTTTTTGGGCTACTTTTGAAGCAAAAATTGTGCTATTTTGGGGCTACTTTTTGACTTTAATGGCGGTTTTTGGGCTATTTTTGACTAGTGGCGGTTTTTGGGCTATTTTTTAAGAAAGTTTCTCGTCGCCACCCCCCCCTCCGCTCATCAAAAAAAATCTCGTCATCACCCCCCCCCCCGCTCGTCAGGATTTTTTCCTTCGTCGCCCCCCCCCCGCTCGTCATATATACAATTATTCTGGTCGAAAAATATCTTAACATTAAACGTTTTGTAAGGGATTTTAAGTTTTTTTTTAGTTTTTTTCAGCATTTTTGACATTGGGCGAATTTTTGGGCTACATTTGAAAATTTGGGGCTATTTTTGGGCTACTTTTTGACCCCAAGGTTGCGGTTTTCTAGAAATCATCTGGCAACCCTGGCCGTAATGAACATGCCTGGATTCTGCCTGGAAAAATGCCCTGCCTTGCCTTGACAGTGAAAATTGCCTCGATGCTGACAAAATGAATGCCTTGGCCTAGCTCTGTCCTTGAGAAGAATGCCTTGCTCCATCGCTAGAGTATAGTCCTATATTTAGCATAGTCATACGTGCAAGCCTTTATCGGCGAATCCTGTAATACTAAATCAATCACAATTTTTACGACCTTGAGTGAATAATATGATAGATTTAAAGATATAGCAGCAAAATGAAATGTTGTGCCAACGATGCCAAAATTAACGAAAACTTTTGTATGTGCTCATACATCGCGGCGCTCCCCATATATTACCTAATAGAATTTCCATAGCCTACGCATTTTGTAAAAAATATGATATACTTACGAGTATATCCAGATATAAACTTGGTCAAAAAAAACTAGTTTGAGGAATCTGTAGAGTGGGGGGAGGGAGGGGAGGGAGGGTGTTTAAGAAGCAGGTTGT
>JAQFYQ010003235.1:0-10857 GCA_034694885.1 Buchholzia appendiculata
TCCCGTACAGGCAATGGGACGTGAACAACTTGCCCAAGTTTGTTACCAGACAACACTTCCGGCGCGGATTTGAACCCGCAACCTCTGGGTTACGAGTCGAGCACGCTACCAATGAGCTATCTGGTCATCCCAATACAATGAATGCCTTGATATTGATATTACGATTGTTACCATAATTATTAATAATAAGTTTAGTAATACTATGGTTAGCATCAGTAGTGTTTGAATTGTGTTATGTGTATTGTACATTCAGCTTCAGCCTGGTAACTATGAGAGCAGCAACCAGCTTCATCCTTAGCTTTAAAGTGCCCGTAATACCGCCGCCGACAACTGGGGCTCCAGAAACGGTATTTATCACTGCATATTATTTGTCAATATTTACACTGTAACACTGAGTTATGATGATTAGGTAAATGGTATCATATGGTCATATTTTTCAGTAAAGAAATTTAAGTAAAAGAAGTTGTACTTTGTCAGTTTTAAAATTGAAATTTGTGATTCATTGGATTATTATGTTTGTAATCATATAATTTTTTTAATTAATGGAAAAACGCAAGTTTCATTCTGCTGGATACTGTGAGAAGACTGGATTTAATTATTGACCAAAGATTGATTAGCACCACTTAGTCATTTTGAATGTAATCAAATATGTTTTGGTCGAATTAATACCCTTCCTGATACTAACCTCAGTGCACGTCCTACTGATGCATGGAGGAACAGAGCTGGCATGTTAGGACATCAGACATCACACCAGGCGATGTCTGGTAGGACTAACTCTAGTCTTGCCGCAGCCCATGTTGAGCAAGGCTCGAATAAGTAGTCTTATGCCGAATGAGCTGTTTGATTTAGAACCGTTCAGACGGTGTTTCATATTTCAGTTTGTCGAATATAGTCTGCTAAAAACAGTCAGATGTTTACTGTGCATGAGTCATGTCTTTGCCTGAAACTGTCACAACAAGACATAACCTTTGATAAATAAAAAATACCTCGACATGGTTTATTAAAATACTAGTAATTTAATACTTTAGCTGGTTGTGAAAACAGCCAGTAAACAGCGAAGTAATTGATGTTTGTTGTGGTGTTTGATGGTTCACGCTTTCAGTCAGCGAGAGCTGTTGATGATGACCCTGCGGTTGACCCTGCTGAAGATGTGACGGAAAACCTTGAGGATCAGAAATCTTTGTCGGCGAAGGACAGGTGCTGGACTCGGGAAATGTCTCGTGAACTGGAAGCAATCAGTCGTCAGTCGGCAACTTCTGGTGTCACGAGTAATGTGACCGGTGAGAATATGACGAGTGATAATATGTGTAATCTGATAGGTGATAAATTGCAGGAAATTTTCTTCATCTGTATGAAGATGTATGATTATTAGTGAAGCTGCCATTCTATTTGTAAAAATGATTAATTGTGCGCTTATGTAACTGATGCGATTAAAATAATTAATCGCTTGCCAATTAATCAGTGCATGGTTTACGCACAGCATAACAATGGATTAGTCATAATCGATTGCAAGTTACATAAATTTGGCTCCTATAAATGAAAATACAATGTTATAGCAACTGGCATTATTGTTTTCAAAAAACCAATAGAAATAGGTACCGGTAGCTTATCCTAGTCATTGCAGTATATTAAAAGCTTTCTGAGTGCTCTTCCCAAATAGACTCAAGTTTGTATTGTTTCTATTGTATTGTTTTGTTCTATTGTGTCTATATTTGATATGAATTCTTTATATATCTGCACTAAGCTATTAGATCTTTGAACTATCTGCATGATGTTTTTTTGTTTGAAATAGCTTCAAGATCTCAGGGAAATATCAAGGGAAGATCAGTAAATCCAGAGGTGCCAAAAAGCAAATCTTCTTTAGGGTTAGTTTTCATTTTGTAGAAACTTCTATTTTCGGTCATTTATACATCATTGAATGATTGGTTTTGTACCAGTTTCCCTTGTTGTTTTCCCTTGGATTCTGTGTACTTACTGCATTCCTATTCACATCTTATCTTGACTTATCCCGTCTGTAATGTGCAAAGTTAGGAGAAGTCGGGAATTTACAACTTCTCTCATTTTGTTTTGGTTAGCATTATCTAGTATAAACTTAGTTAGTGCTAATCAAAGCTAATCATTATTTTTCATTCAGCAATTTATCACTGTGGTGGACACAATTAATCATAAAATTTGCTCCGCTAATTTGCCATTTTCAGAAAGAGAATCCATTAATGCTAAGCTGCTGTATAGCTAACAGATTTATCAGAAGTTAAATAAAACCTTGAATTGTTAACTTTTGTTATAATTAATTTACTCAATGATTTATATCGTTTTAAATTTTGCATCTGAAATCAAAGAATACAATATTTAGCAGATAAAATTGTATGGCTGTATGGAGTTGTAACTTGGGTACAGACTTGTTTTCAAGCTCAAGTGATAAGTTTTGCACAAATTGCCGAGTGGGATCAGAAGGCTAGCAACCACTAGAACAATGTGAATGGGAGCGATCCTCGATGTCATGGATCGCTGAAGTCAAAGAAGAAGAAGAAGGTTGCACAAATGATTTAAAAGGACAATTGTAATTTATACTTTGCATTACAGTCAACAATTGACCTACAGTTTGATAACTTTAAAAAGTTGTGAGTATACTTTTAAAGTATACTTTTGTACAAAATAATTATGAGCTGCATTTGTAAGTTAGCGCTATAACAAAAATTGTTTTTTTGTTTTATTTTCTGCAGCGAGTTTCTTTCTGCGCTGAAGGCTGATACACGGTCGGTGTCGTACGGTAAACAGAATTGATGATTGAGAGACAGTTGCAACGATTGTGAAAGTTTTCCTTTAGATGGCACCATGGTTTTGTCGATGGAGCGTAGTAGTTTGTTGTTATAACACTGATCTGATTCATTTTATTTTGCCACATTTATTTTACTATACAGCTGATGCTTTATTGTTTATATACTAACTGTGGTTATCGCCTTAGAATATTAATGTTATTTATCTCGAACACCACTTGAAAGATTTTACTGATTATTTTCAACAGCAGTCAGAAATTTTGCATTATCATTTTGCAGTAATATTCAATATTTATGTGAATGTGAAATGGTTTTAATTATTAATTTAGTAGTAATTAATAATTAAGTAGTAATTAATAGTTGCATTTTATGATTTTATAATAGGAATAGTACAAATTCAATTTCTACTTACTTTGTGTTTAAATAACATGATATTTGCATTTTCCAAGCTTTAAATAACTACAATGTATGTAATATTTAAGTAAAATTCAATAAAAGCAGATATCATATTTGTGTTTTAGATTGTAAAGTAAATTGTTATGATTTAAAAAAACATGGCAGTATTTTACGTAAAAAAATCGTTTGACAATTCATTAACAAGGCTTTTACTTGCGCTTTGCTTTTTAAAAATATACTTTTGTATTGTTAATCAACTAGAATACATAGGCATGTGGACGAGTATCGTGAATACATGTGATCAGACTAGATTGATAAAAGATTCCAACAAAGGGAATTGCTATCTTGTGCACTGACCGCATATGTATTGAAGATGAAATCAGAAAAGTAAGAGCTGCAAGGCGAAATAATTGCTGTTGTTTTTATCATTGTTATTTAACATCCTTTTCCAGAACGAAGTTTTTTTAAATGATCTAAGGTTGTTAAAGATTAGAAAACATTGCTGGGATGCCTTTTCCTCTTTTGGAATTGTTTCGGGGGAATGAAATGTGGCTGAGCGACGAGTGTACTTGATGTTGAATGGCAGAAAAACAGTTAAACAATAACAAGAAAGTTTTAAAAAGTCAAACTCTTTTTAGCTGGCCATCAAAAACTTATGTGTATATGGGCATTGAGCAACTGTGCATGTAGATTTGAAGCCGAATTAATGAAGCACCTTTAATATCTGTAGTCGGTGTGAATTAAAATACTTTTTCAGAATTTACAGCATGTCAATTGATCTTGTGAATTTATCGAAAAGAAGGAATATTTCTGGATTTACGATATTTGTTTGTGAAATTTGTATCTACATTACTTAATAACATAATGGAGCAGCTGATACATTTGACATTACCTAAACTATCACTCTGCTGCTCTCAAGGTAACTTCTAAGAAAAACGTTCTAACGATAACGGAAGGCTGTAACAATAGCAACAGGCTTTTTATTTTCGCTTTGCTTATAAATAGGATTGGTGCTAGGTGGTGCTAGATAATGTGTATTGTGCATATTGGGCAATTTGTAAATTATGTCCAAATAGGGCATAATTATTCAAATATTTATTTACATGATAGTACAGATTTATTATTAATTTTATTATTATGATTTATCGTGTCAATTTATATTATTCGTAGTTTGATTTGCGTCTTACGAATTAATTGCATTTTATCGATGATTAAACAGATGTACATGTGGACTCTGAGTTATTTATAATTGTTCACTTTGTAACCATTAATTGTTTATTCCGGTTATTTGATTTGTTAGCATAATTGTTAATAATTAAGTAGTTAGAAACTGACTTCGATAGCAATGTGCTTGATGTAACATATGTAATGTGGCTATTAATTTGTTGCCTTACAAGCTTGTAGTCATAGTTTATTGCGTTTACAAAGGTTTTTATTGTAAGCACAAAACGGCTTTTAAATGCTGCTTGTTTGCGTTGTGAAATGTTGTTTCTTACAAAATGATATTTGCATCTCATTGGTTTCTGCATTAATTGAGTGGTTATTTCTTTGGTTATTTGTTGAAACATTCAAACACAGTTACAACGATACAATTTCCAGCACCCTGTGGTTATTTACGTTTTCGTAAACTTGACTATTATTCGCCGAGTAGTCTCATTTGAAATTTCTGCAGTCAGTTATTGGTTAGCATGATGTTGGTGCATTTTTCGGTTAGCGGCAGACATTGTATATTGTTTTTTTGCATATTGTGGCACTTTGTATTTGTGAATAATATTGCTGATTTTAGTAGATGGCCAGTTTTTACATTGGCCAGTGAACTTGTTATATTTGTGTTCCTTGGAACAATTATAATAATATGTAGGGATGCTAAATCAAGTGAGCATTATCTTTATGTGAAAGAAAATAGAATATTATTCATAGTATAAATAGAGCTGATGTATCAGCACCTAGCAGCACTTTGATCTCAGTGATTATGTCGGAAGTATTTTGTTCTTCATCATGTTCAATAAAAAGAGCGATGTGATTGGTGCGGGGAGGTATATCCGAACAATAACAATTTCATTGAATAAATCTAAAATATCAGTTTGATTTACGCAGTGCTGCAGTTTATCAACATTCACTGCGGTGTCTGTATTGAAGGCAAGTTTGGCAACATTTAACCCATACAGATACTAAAATAGATGTAAATTTTTGTATATGATCTGATTGTTTTTTGTGCCTGAATAATTAATTAAATATCTGCAAAGGAAATGGATTCTGATTTGAACCCCATTAATTCCATTGTTTTTTTGTGGGATTTTAGACTGAAACTAATCTGAAATTTTATGAAATTAACTGACTAGCATTGCATTTGTATTTACCCCAAACGTCAAGATATGCTACGTGTAATACTTTTATTTAATCGCATTTCAGAAATGCTGAATGACAAAAATACATTATACTATTTATCCCTATTGTAATGGTCAATATTTCCACTTAACAGTGTACTTCCATAAAGTTAAGCAAATATTATTAGTATTTATAGGCTGAAAGATTAAAAAGATGTGTTACTTTTACGAAACTTCTTTAGTCTGTGCGTGCTGCAATGTCGTTTTTTAAATTGCAAGTAAAACATATCTTGTCATCACTATAATTAGATGTAATATTATTCTGCTGGATATTGTAGCATAATATTTATTACATCACATTATTTTTTATATGTCACGACTGAGTATTTTAATATCTGATGTTGCCAGTTTAATGGTAATCATGTGGGCAATAACAGAGCTTAGTTTAAATTTTATTTATGACGAATATGCTAATGATGGAAATTGATTTTATCCTATTTTATGATACTGGTTTTGTGTTAAGCAAGCCTTTTTGTGTGTAAATACATATCAACTGTTTCGTTTAGAATGTCACGCTTTAGCATGTTATACGTAGTTTGAAGCACGTCCGCGTTTAGAAACTCGTTGATTGTATCTTTAAATAAATATTATGTAATAAAACACACAGACGTAATAGCGTTTTAATCAGATATTTTGCCGTTGATTATTCTGGATGACTGAAATACAACACTTAATTATCAATACAGCAGCACTTGTGTGTTTTAGAGTAAATAAGAAACAAAATCTTATTACCATTAATTGTTATACACAGAGGATCGAATTAAATAATCAAATCTAGTTTTAGACCTTATTCCATAAAATATCAAGCTGCTCCCACTCATCACTCCCTCTCATAACCGTCGAAAAATATATATGCAATATTGCTGTATACAAATACTACGTCATTGTGATTGATGGTTGACCAATTCAGAAATTTTGCGGGTACATAAAGAGCTTTTGGGCCATTTTCAAATATCCCAGAGAAACGCGAGCATAGAGTAATATTAGTTCAACCACAGATGTTGTATCGGGCAATAAACTATTCTCAGTTTACAAAACAAAAGAGTGATGACTTAATGATAGCACAATGAATGCCAAACTACAAATCATATACATCTAAAACTACAGTAACACAATAGAGTAGATAAAATCAGAGTGTTCTCTTAAAGTTTACACAAAACAGAACATGCTATAGTCAGTAATACCTGTACAGAAATTGACTGTTGTAACAGTCCACTCGGCAATCATATACAGACAAATACTTCATACGCATGCAGCCTCATCGTTCTTTTTGGTAAAACAATGTACCCTAGCATTACACACACATCATCAATGCAAGCATAAGCAACGTCAGTTCAACGTCAGTTTTTCCCTAGTATGCAACGTCCCAAACCATCTCATCCTAGCACCACAGATGCACAACCTTTCATGTAGCTTACTAGTTTTCAGTCATCTTTGAGAGAAACTTGATACAACCATCTCACCATCATGTTCTCCGTTCTCTCCAAACGCATCATATACGCAGCCTTGACAGCTTGCCAAGTTTCACTTCCATAGATCATTAAACTCTGGACACATGCTCTGTAAATTTTCCATTCAACTTAAGTGCAACCTTCTTAACAGTACGAGTAGGCACAAGTTCTCATCATTGGTTGAACATCGAACAATGAAATCTAACCCCTCATTATAGCTGCCTGTTGCCAATAGCCCTCAGCCTCAACCATATCACTAAATCAACAAAATATATCCACACATCACTCAGTTATCCGATCCAGTTTTTATGCGCTCCTTGACTCCAGCATTGCTTGCAAAGTCTTCAACGTTTTGCAACTATTGGAAACAAGTTTTGTTCGGCACTTACCAGTGATGCTGCTGCTTTTTTGAATGAGTACACTTCTTACTGTTTAAACATTGAACAGAGTTCCAGCCAACTCTCTTATGACATACTCCACACGGCCATTTCAACACCGGACACAGGATCATTCAACACAGATCAACTACCTTATTTGCTTTCTATGCGTTGATTACAGCTCTCACCTCACTAGTAGTCATCTCTTTAATTGGGCTACAACTAGCATCTGTCATGATTAATGAATTTCTGTCTCATCTTTCACACATCCAGCACTCACAACTTCTCTACGCGTCCCGACTCATTGTCCTCATCTAACATTATACACAAGGCTTTAAGTTGAGGTCTGCACCGTGATGACTGATAGACAGGACTACAAGAATACGGTCGAGGGTCGCAAGATTCAACTCCAGGATTGGTATGCCAAAGACAACAGTCAAAGAGAGACCACGCCGTATGACACAAAACTTGGATCAACCCAGGCTCTGCACTGCAGCAGCCTTGATGATAGATGAATAATGTGGTAAATTATTAACTAAAACAAATTTTAAAAATATTTATTTATTAGAATAGAAATAATCTAGTTGGAAGAGAATGATCAAGTTGATTTAGTTACAGCATGATTAAACTGTCACCAGCACAATACAGGAAATGTTACCTTCATCATTCAGCCAACAATTCTGCAGTTAAAATAAATAAAACTTGCTACCTGCATCAACTCAATCATCACATACAACCAAAGGCTGCAATAAATAACAATGTCACTCAATCGGCATTTTAAAAATGGATTAATAGCTTGGTTAATGTACAGCAACATGATTAGAATTCAGTCAATTATGCTGAATCGTTATTTATCAATTTAAGCATTGTTTCAGGGAAAATGCTATGAGTAGAAATTGTTACAATGAATAATACAAGAAATCAATCAGTTAGCAACTCAAGTATCTGAACAGAAACACATAAGTAGACTAAGCGAGAATACTACACCATTTCCACGAGCTATTACTTGCGAGTATAACAATTTATACAACTAACATTATATGACAAAATATCGACACATATCAATGCTGACCATTATAAATACAGAATTAAAAGCAATTTAAGGCACAATCTAATAAAACACTACTGACAGAGCATATTCATACTTTTATTACTGATCAGAAAATTCAATGCAACTTTCCAGAAAATATACATCGTGTAAAAATCGAGCACAGATATAATATCATCTTCGCACCTTCAGTTAGAATATCATGTTCGTAGATACATTCACTCATCAAATGGATTCAGACTTCGTGGCGGCGACGACGACGACTCAAACGGATTTAAACTTTCTGGTTGCCGAGAAGAATCCGTGGAATTCATATTCTGCAAAGAAGAAGAAGATGTAGGCGAAGTTAGATTCTTTGGTTGCGAAGAGAGACTCAGTGCAGCATCTTCCGAAAGTGACGATTCGAACGGATTCAGGCTCGGCTCAGAAGCAGCCGAATCAACTTCCGGAGGAGTCAACGATGTCTTCGAGCCACTGGACGTCGGTCGCTTAGCTTGCAGCCTATAGTTAATCTTCTTCCCGGTAAACCTATAGAACAAGTCCCAGTCTGTGCAGCAACATAGCAAATGAGATTCTAGACAATTACAAAGGTCCAACCCAAAGGTGCTCAGCTTAAATAATTACTCATACATAAACAAATCTATCCATCGCTAACGATTGTATCTGTACTAAAAACAAAAATAAAACTTGTAATTAGCGCCATTCAACATCACCATTCAACATCGCAAGAACCACCACAAAATAGACAGTCAAAACTAACATTTTCAGACACAAATATTACACAAATTTGCACAGCACCAAATGCTACTCTTTCTACAAGTCTGCATTAAGGGTTCGGACAATTATAAAAAAAATGTTAGCAACAAAACAAAAGGGTGACCCACCTTGACTGAGTATTGTCAAATATCAGAGTATAGACCCCCACTCTTCTTGCTTCAAGTTCTCCCTCTGCAGTCTTCAGATGTGAGTTGACCCTGCAAGGTGCGATCAACACCTCGCACGACTCGTACGGAATAATGTCCGACTCTTTGTACGTCACGCTGAACACTATTCCCTGCAACCAACAAAACTATCAGCTATATTCATCCATACAATGTACAAACGGTCTAACCTTTAGTCTGCCCACCTTTAGTCTGCCCACCTTTAGTCTGCCCACCTTTAGTCTGCCTACCTTTCGTCTGCCTACCTTTAGTCTGCCTACCTTTAGTCTGCTTACCTTTAGTCTGCCTACCTTTAGTCTGCCTGCCTTTAGTCTGCCTGCCTTTAGTCTGCTTACCTTTAGTCTGCCTGCCTTGTTGAACTTAACAGCTTTGAAATACATTCAGAAGTTAACAGTACAACAGTTTCAATTAAAAACTGTTTCAGTTCCTTATGATGCTAAAAGATTGAAATCATGTTTAAAATTTTAAAGTTGTAAACAAAAGATTTGAAACATATTTTCGATTTATCCAAACCAGATTTTCACCATAAAAGCACCAGAAGAGCAGATTTTAAACATATTTTCCATATCTTTAAAATTTGCCATTTATTTAAAATTAGTCAATAATAATAAAAGACCTTGTTAATGCAAAACAGACTAAAACTGATTAAACTAAGATTTTGCAATTCTGTTTGTTTCCATTTTCTATAACGCTGTCTCCATAACCAATACGTTTTAAAAATATAAGACAAACTAAAAATGAGTCTTCAAAAACTTGTCTTTATGCTATATCTAATAGGTACCAGCTTGAACCTTTTGAAAGTACATTCCCCAGTTGTACCAAACCATCAAATTGGTCATCATCATCATCATCATCATCATCATCAGTGCTCTGCCCGAAGCCAGGTCCTTGGTATCCAATTCTTCCACAACTCACGATCCTCTGCTTTTCTTTTCATTTGCTCATATGATCCCTCCATCAGTTAATGAAGCATACACTGTCTCAGTCTTCCTGGTCCTCTCCTTCCCTCAGTTCTGTCTTCTATCACATCTTTCATCAATCCCTCACCCCTCAACACATGTCCAATTGGAAGGAAGCCGATATTCATTACCTAAATTATTTTCATTTATAAAATAAGAAAATATAACCCATCATAATGCAGTACAATAATAATTCATATAACACAGCACCTAGAAAGCAACTTGTAAGCACTAATTTACACATAAAGGTAGAGGGAATCAACCTTTGGTTGAGTGGAGAACTGCCAGAACAGCTTAGAATTGATCTGATCGAGCAGTACCGGAACAGCACAACTTTTACCCGCCTTGATCCACAAATCATCTCTTCCATCCACCGCATCAACGACATTAAAGTCTTCCAGCTTCACGACAGGGATACAGATCATGCTGGACACACAAAGCAACAAGAAACTGATGACATCAGTCATCCAGCTTCAAGACAGGGATACAGATCATGCTGGACACACAAAGCAACAAGAAAG